>JAIFHD010009913.1:0-15274 GCA_019721455.1 Psilocybe mexicana | reverse complement strand
TAACGGGAAATAAAACTAAGTGTTGAATTCTGGGTACGACGACAATGACGAGTGCTAAGTCACTGGAGACAGGGGAGTCCACCAACGACAAGGAGTATATAGGCCATCACTCACCTCGATCCCCAAATCCCCAGTTATTCGCCTTGCCCAAGTCCCCGCTCTTTGACTCGACGTCGCGACAACATCTCCACCTGCAAGTGAGTAGTGTCCTCCTTTCACGACGACGACTCCTCGCTGGCGATCGCCAACCCTCTTTCTCCGTGGTGCTGAAGTGTTGGTGAGTGTCTACTCCGAGCCCTACGACGACTTGGTTGACGGTTAGTGATGGTCACGGGTGTGACAAACCCGCCGGGTCCACGGGTACGGGTGCCGGCGGGTGGGGGCTCGGGTGACCTCAAGTTGACCCTCACCAAACCCGCGACTTTTTGGCGGGTCTACACGTCATATATAACTTCAATTTTTTTGAATTTATGTTCGACTTAATGAAATATACTATTTCTATGCTTAAAATTCACTATCAAGAACATTCAAAAGTGTTTAAATGGCAGTCTAAACGGACGAGTTTCATCGCCGGAATCGTCCGAAGCCAATTCAAACTCCGCTCAGTCGTGCACCAATGTGACGTGGCTACGATTTCAATGATTTCCGACTGTGTTCAACATCGGTAAGTGGGTTTTAATGCCCGTGCCCATCACTACCTCATGTTGAGGCTCCGCCACCATCGGCGCCTCGAACCCCACGACGTAAGGCACAGAAGGCTCGTCCCCTGGGTCGTCGACGGGTCCAAGCCCATGTGTTCGCATATGTCGCTTGGCGTTCGAGACAACAGAGAACGTTCTGCTGCATCCTGGGTACGTGCATCCGAAAGCTGGGGTCTCGATGAGAAATGGAGAGACTGATAGGCGTAAGTGCGGCTCACGTACGCTTTTCCTTGGTGTGTATGTTCATGTGAGTTCGCAGGCCACTGGGCCTGACGGTGGGGTAAGGGGAATAGGAAAACAAAGGACAAAGCCATGAGCCAAAAAAAATATATATATCCGCACGCTGTATGGTGCGCAAAAATGGACTCACCGAGGGAAGTCCTTTTGGCACTCGGGGCATCTGTGCATCTTGACTTTCTTTTTTTTGACACCAGGGTTTGACTCTGTTTTCACTGTGGTAGAGGGCGACAAGCTTCGACCGAGGTGGACGGGGCCTGGCAAAGAGGACGGCATGAAAACTCCAGTCTATTAGACGAGGTATCAGATTATAGCTACTAGCTGGTAGAAAAAAGAAATAAAAAACTCACCGGGGGCGAGCCATCCACCTCCAAGTCATCCTTTGGGTTGTATGCCATCTGACCAAGACTCCGTGAACGCGGACGGGTTTCGTATATGTTCTCTATCGATACATCGTTCAGTATATTCTCCAACCGCATCATTCTGCTCCTCGACGGCCCCGGGGATGAAATTTCTGTATTGCGGATTGGCGAGTTTTGATGAGGGAACGAAAGGAAATCGATTGGCGTCGGTGAAGGGGATGGGGGAAAGGTGTCTTGTCGATCGTCCGGTACGTCCTCCTCCTCTTCCTCCTCCTCTGGTTCGGGCTGCTCTTTCGGGTTGTGGGCTGCTGTGGTTCTTTGTGAAGACTCTGGAAACCCTGTCCAAAAAAAATCCAGATATCTAGTCAGCTTTCCCATCATCATCCCAAGCCAAGCCAAAAGGTCGCTCGCTATTCAAGCTCATCCCATGCTGAAGGCTCACCTATGGCACCCATCATCATCGATAAATCCTGATTAGATCCACGCTGCGATACGGGGGACGACGATCGTATCCGGGACCGGGACATGGTGATTCTGAAGCGAGGGGATGAAGGATCGTCACGGTCATCAATTACTATAAGTCAAAAGCAAGGGGTGATAGAGTTGCCTTTGGTCTTTTCTTTGCTTTCCTTTTTCTTGCACACACACACATGAACCTAAATGGAGTACTTGTGAAGATTTGGTGTGCGATCTCTCAGCCATCTATTGGGCTGTGAGGCCAGATGTCCAGCCGGGTCTTGTAGTAAGCACTTTCTATACTATACAGAGTGAACAATCGACTAACTTGACCTAACTTCCGGTGTTGCGATAACTGATAATATTTGTAGTTTGTCTGTTATATGGACGGAAGAGATATCAAATACCTCTTGAGCCCCCAAAAACGATGATGCAACGGATGACATTGTGCCCCTCAGTGTGGTGTGAGCTTTGGGCTGAGTGCCGAGCCAGCGCTGCCGCTCCACTGCACGTCGCACCCTTTAGAGAGGGTATTATTAGTAGCACCAGTATCAGACGAACCGGAATGAGTTACAGGCCTTCCATTTTCCCTCCGATCTACTGTGATAAATAATCCTTGAGCATAATTGATGATGCCGACATTGTGTTTGGGATGACATCATTTTTCATCTAAGAAGGCCTATTAGCACACTCCCTGGCGTACAATAAACACGGCAGGTCAAAAACAAAAGCGTGCAGTAACGGAACCTACCCGTCCTCCGCGGAGGAGAGGCGTTGTGGAATATTCGGGGTAATATTCTCTCTCATCAACATTAGCCGGTGGTGGGCGTTGTTGAAGTGGGAGAACCGGAATTGGAAATTGATGACGAGAACCGTGAGCTAGACCCGCAGTTTGACCATGATCTTTTGATCGACCTGTCGGAAGCAATGACTATTTTCGATGATCGGCGAAGCAGCACTTTAACTCGTAACGGGAAGAGCAATCCTCATTCTCGTGTTTGAAGGATCCGACAGAGGCTGCATCATGTATGATATATGAATGGTATCTAGACCAGGGGTTTGGCCAAAAAGTTAGAAGGTTTTATAGAGGGAGGGGTAAGTACTTGTTTTGGTAACTGAAAGCGACCGCAACCTTCAACCCTCGAGAGTCATTTAGTCTTTGTTTCTCCTATACATAACCTCAACCGCGTCGTACCCCAAAACGTTGCTTCGCAGCATATTTCTGCCACTTTTGAATGTCTTCACGTTGGAGCAGTAGTTCAACTGTATGGAAACTTCGAGCGAGCTCCTCGTTTGAAGCGACATGATGTACAGCCGAATGGCATGGACTAAACGAGAGATAGGTTAGTCGAAAAACACCACAGAAGCCCCTTATGTTGAGCATGAGACTCACCGACAAAGCCAAGCAACAGAGTTCAACATTGATTTTGGGTGCCATCCCTTTTTCAAAACCTTCGCGTGCACAGATCGTGGGATGAGATGGTGATAAGTGAGCGGAACTTCACGACCACAGATCACACACTCGTCCGTGCGGGTGGAACTCCATACAGGTGGCGGCGCGCATGCTTGTTCAACATAGCTTTGGATCGTCTTTTTCAGAAACACCGACGCATCATCCGAATCCGGAACGACGCCATAGGATACCAAGCTGTCTACGAACGCCGTTGAGACAGCATCAACTGATACAGTGCTGGGATCCGGGATAGATTCACGCGTCTCGTAGTCGGCGTTCTGGAGAGCAATAGGTATGATTGGCCAGGCCTCCATCGCGAGATAGCTCGCAAAGTCGTCTAACCCATCCTGACTGTTCTCGGGGACAGATCCTGAGACCTGGGTCTTCGCGTCTGAGGTGTTACCTGAGATATGGAGTAACAGCTGAGCAATGCAGTCTTTGAACATCGAGAATTGGGGCGTGCTGGGTTCTTCCATGGCGAGGAAAATTTGCGAAAGGTGAGATGAGAAAGAAGCGTAAACTCAAGCTAAATTGAAGCGACATTGTGGTTTGCGGCCAAGCTGCCGTAAGGTATTCGTGGCTATGTCGTGGCTATACATGAGATTGGCTGTTCATGGAGTGATAAGATAACTGATAAGATAAGATAAGATACAATTGTGGGGTCCTTGATCATGACAGCGTATCGTTGTACACTCAAGAGCATGGTTATGATATGTAGGGTTACAGATAACTGTCAAACTCTAGACCGTTTTGATTTTTTCCACAAGTGCGCTTCTGTTTGTTACCAAATAGCCAGTTTCGGCCTAGTGAAGGAGATTTGGAGTCAATGATGTTTGCCCGACGACGCGCCTCATTCAGCCTTTCCATAACTTAAGAGCAAAAGGCGGGCACTGGCGCACTCAGGCAAACGGTCTAGGGTTCTGCAGTTAGCTGTGAACCTTTCTGAGACGGTGTAATCAACGCGGGCAACAAATTTCGGCAAAGACCGTCCATTCTTAAAGCTCCGACAGGGGCATTGGATTAATGCTCCTTCCTCAGCCCCTTGTCTCTTACCAACCTTTTCCTGAACCTATGCATTGACGAACATCTGAAAACCCACGGAATGGGAGACTTCTGGTCGCATGTCTCCCTTTATCGGTCAAATATACGCCTATGGAGAACAGCGATCTTACGATGACTGATCTTTTTGAGGCAGGATGCGCCTTCGAACTTTCACAACGTCAAGGTCACTTTTCATGTCGCTTCGCGCCCCAACGAATGGCCAACACTCCGCAGCTGAAATATTTGATCCAGTAGCTGGTATATATGCGCATATACTCTGTTCCAAAACCGCGTAAGTCCTCCGTTCGCATACTTTTCAACCTAGTTTTCGAGCCTGACCACCTCCTGGAATGTCATCCTGGGCCAAGACGTTCTTTATCGCTGTTGCTTATGGTGTATCTGACCTTTTGCTTTCTTCTTCCGATGCCGAGTATGGGAAACAACACGAGAAAATCGAATTTGTCGAGTCATCGACTGATTAGATACGGCTTCCTTGAATCGTTATTCTCAACCCGAGTCACTGGCAGTGGAATTCCCCTCGCATCCACATCATCAGCTCGAACTGTGGAATTTGGACCAGATAATAGTTAACATACGGATTAACGCTCCCCAAATGTCCTTGACGGAATCCTTCTTTTCTCGCCAAATCCTGTCGTTCGACCGAGGTGTTGATCGGAATGATTCCTCGAAGAGGCATTTGGTCAATGTATGCGCATTTTCTTTGCTCTTGCATTCCTATGACTGTTTGACTCCACCCAAGGGTGTATGTCTGGATCATTCAATTGAGGACCATACACTCTTGGATGGATACTACATGTCACCTCCTCGGGCACACTCGGTACGTGGATTCGTCGCTACCCGCAATACCTCGGAAGGGATCGCCATTCGGAGAAACCCCCAAGGATCTGAGGGTGTCAGCCAAAACCACACTCTGATTGTCACTCGTTTTTTTTGTCATTCGTGCCCGACATGGGCATTGAACTCTGTCTTGAACATCGCACGTTTTGCGTGACCAAGGCAGGGCTTCGTCGCCGTCATGTCGGATCGAGGTTCAAAATGTAGATTATAGGTGATGGGAGAGGGGGATGCCAAATCTCTGGCTTTCCATGTTTATGGTTTTTATGGCGGCCGTGATTTTTTCATTTAGCGCAACCGCTTCCGACTTCGGACTTTGTGGTCGACGACTTTCGCGTTGGAAGACGATGTCAAGTGTCCACTAGGGCGACTACGTCCCTGTGCGAAGCCCAGGAATCCGGCCCAAACGCTTGATTCTGCTTGTATTCCTCAACGGCCATTTCTGAAATCCTGAGCATCCCCACAAGAAGAGGATGAAATCCACAACTCACTCGGTTCATGGTTCTGGGTCAGATCTTCGCCGCACTCTCTTACCGTTGACGACTATCATACTACCCTGGCCATTGACAAACCTCAAGGGCCCAATGATCCACTCATCAGTTACTGTTCGATTTTCATTTTCCAGGAACTTTATGGCGTATTATTGTAAGAAAGATAAGGACCGAGTTGGCGTTCAATTCAGAATCCAGGCATCTCCGACGCAAAGCCTCGCAAAGCGCCGGCGCGCAAACCTCTGGCACAATGTGCCGACATGCCGTGAGAATTTAAATCCCGACCTGTATAGCTTCTGTTTTCATCTTTCATCTTCTTAGACTGATCCGAAGTCTTCCGCATCATGTTTGGGCAATTCGACTTCAAACGATGGCTTGACATATTTGACTCTGTACCTGCTCGTTTGCTGACCTTGTGCGCATGGATTGGAGCCTATCGATATCACCCGTTGGATGGAATGACTCAATCAACTTTTCTCTGGTGATTCGATGCACTCAAGTATTCAAGGGTCTTTGCGAACTTCTTGAAAGCCGATCGAGCGTCTCGAATTGGAGAGATGAGCTAACAGTTGTGAGTTTTCCCATAATGTGTATTTTGTGACCCCCACTCATGCTCGGCTTCGTTTCAGGCAGTGAATTCAGTCCCAGTGTAGAAATTGGGCTACGAGTATGCGGAAGAACCTGTCTATGCATCAGTATCTAAGCTCTTCGAAGCTCTAGAAGCAACGATAAGGGTTTTGAAACGAAGATTCGTCCCCACTCAAAATTTCATTCATATACCCTTCATGAAACCTTGTGTGGCGCGTTTGTTCTGAACGAGACCTTGAATCTCTCTTGTTTTGCAAGCACGGCAAACATTGCTTGAGCTATGAC
Organism: Psilocybe mexicana; assembly: GCA_019721455.1. Taxonomy (NCBI): domain Eukaryota; kingdom Fungi; phylum Basidiomycota; class Agaricomycetes; order Agaricales; family Agrocybaceae; genus Psilocybe; species Psilocybe mexicana. The sequence goes on along the minus strand of JAIFHD010009913.1, from coordinate 8,805 downwards.
AGGTGATGATGAGGTACCAGTTCTCACCAAAATATTGCGCAATATCCTACAGTGATGTTGCACAAACTTCCACCCATGATGCACATGGTTCAACCCGAATACCGGTGCTTCTTTGGTTTCTGGTTCGTTTTTTTCATCAATTGGCGCCCTATTAACGTCTTCTTCGTAGTACCCTATCAGTTATGCAGCCCTGTCCTCATCGATACGAGGCCATTGTGCAGGATGATGGCGTCATATGTCGATTTGACTCCCTGATGTTTAATCATTCGCTCCATTGGCTGAGCATCGAGCTCAGCGACGACTTCTTTATTGTCATATAAAGTGGGAACTCCCTTCAAATTTCCCTTATCTTCCGTTGACTGAGCTTTAGTTGAACGTTTTGGACAATCAGCAATGCGTTCACTGATTTCTTGGTTATCTATTTCTCCCTGTCTTTTAATTTCTGCCTATGCCGCCGTGTCCGCCGACCCACAGGTCTCTTCTTTTCTGCAGAAAAAAGACGCTGGGTCTTCCGTCCGTCTACTCTCTCTGGCGGAAAGGGCGGCACAAGGCATCAAATCTCGCCATCTTCGTCCCTCCTTCGACTCCGCACATGCCAAACGTGGAAGCATTACACCTCCAGACGTAGGCCAGGTCGCGACTTGGGGTACGGGTGTGCAGCCCCAACCACAACGCGGTGCCACGGGATCCACTTTCGGTTCTGCTGATACCAACGTGGAGATCGACATCCAAAACCCCGACAATGTTGCCCCTCCGACGACGGACGCAGGGGTGGTACCAAACTTGAAATGGAGCTTTTCCCTTTCTCATACAAGGTTGTTGAAGGGTGGTTGGGTCAGAGAACAGGTCATTCAGGATTTGCCTCCTTGTGAGTTTTGTTCTTTCGAAAACCGTCGTGTTCTTCAAGTTAATTTGCTCATTCGTGTTTTATAGCTGTCGATTTTGCTGCCGCGGAGCTTCGCTTAGAGCCAAATGCATACCGAGAATTGTGAGGACATTCAGCATTTTCCACTTGTCGTCAACTCTTTATTGATTGTTCGGCCAGACATTGGCATCGGGTCGCGGAATGGGGCTATATCCTGAATGGAACTGGGCGTATATCAGCCATCGACGAGAACGGGAGGTCTTTCATATCTGACATCCAAGGACCTACAGACGGCGAAGATCCAGACATCTACTAGTGCGTACATTCTGGCTCGTGGAGAAGTGCTATCATATTCAGCCCAATTCCCTTAGCTTCCCACCTGGCGTACCACATTCCATTCAGGCTCTCTCAACGGGATTGGAGATTCTAGTCCTGTTTACTGATGGAAATTTTGACAAGCTTGGGACCACATTTATGCTGTCGGACTGGCTAGCACACACGCCTCTCTCTATTGTTTCCCAAAATCTTGGTGTCAATATATCCGAGTTGGCCAATATCCCACAGAAAGACCCATATATTTTACAAGCGACCAAGCCGCCCTCCCCGTTAGGACATGCTTCAGACGACGCTCCCAAGAGTCCTCAGGAGGTGGTACCGAACCCCTTTGTTTTCAGCTTGAAAGACCAAAGTAAGCAGGTGGCGAAGGGGGGAGGAGGCTGGGTCAAAATCCAAGACTCTACCAATTTCGCAGTGCGTATAAGTCTACTACCTTCAAGTCCCATATGGCTCATAACGAACGTTTGATATGAAGGCATCGAAGAACGTGGCCAGTGCTCTGGTGTTTATTGAACCGAACGGCCTTCGAGAACTTCATTGGCATACCGTGGATGGTTAGTATCTCACGATTTTCCGCACACTTCACCGAATCTTAATTCTTCTGTACATCTCAGAATGGTTGTATATTATCCATGGAAAAGGGCGTGCCACGGCCTTTGCGGGTGGAAGCACCGCTCGCACATTTGATTTTCAAGTTGGAGACACAGGTGTCTTCCCTGTATCCTACGGTCATTACGTGTGTCATTCTCATCCTTCGTCTTATCTATCTGGGCCGTTGTTCTGATCGGAAGTGATACAGATCAAGAATTTGTCGCCCACAGAACCATTGATCTATCTAGAGATATTTAAATCAGACAGATTTGTTGATTTCAGTGCGACCCAATGGTGAGGTTGTCTTCCTTTCCCCACGTCCGTACTTACTCACGTTTCTGTTTGGATATTATTTTAGGCTAGCATTGACGCCCCCTCAGGTCGTCGCCGATCTTTTGAACGTTTCCATTGCGACCGTAGAAAGTCTGAAAAAAGATAAGCAGTTGGTCGTGGCGTGACTCTGAGGCTTGATGCAAGTACTAGCTGAAAATTTGACTGTCGTATTAATATTGTACCCATACCGTATTCGATCTTGACGTCGGACGACAATATGATCATAGCCGCGGCGTTATTCTCCAGTCGTTCCCTCAGGCACTGTGAAACTACCTCCAAGATGCAAATGAAAGGGTATATAAATGATAAATAGTGAATCACAGCCCTTGCTCGTTATATGTAATAAAAGTACAGCATTAATGAAGTCCACTACGCGTCATACATCGGCTTGTTATCAATATCCGAACCAAAGGCGCCTCGTCGCCCTCCTGGGTTTGCCTGTTGAGATTCAACGTTGACGTATACCTCTGTATGTTTGGGGTTGTAATTGATAATTTCCGACTGTCGAAATGTCAAAAAGGATCCATCCCCTGAGTCCACAAGTCAGCTTACCGGCTTCTTCATCGAGTTTACTTGAGGTGGCCCTGGCGTCCTATAACTCTGTATGTTGGACATGCTGATTGTATGATCCTCGTTAAATGTCCGGGTCCCGGTGGATGATTGACCAGCTGGTAAGCTCATGAGGATTCCTCTGGAGTTGAGGGTACTCATAAGGGAGTTCGAGTACAATTTGCAGAGGGAGATATTGAACAGAAGATGGCTGAAAGTGGTATCATGATGATGAGGTAGTGCGGATCACCAATTCGACGGCGGTACTTACAGTCCGGTAGTCTGCGACGCCGTTTGTGTTTTAATATCGATGTTTGAGTTTGAAATGCAATCTAAGATACTCACATCAAGGAGGTAGAGGAGGAGATCGGTTGTTGCAAACACAGCAGTGACGAGACCGGTTTGAATGGTGACTGGAAAATGATGAGAAATGATCAGTCTTTGATGCGACAACGGGCGATAGTAGTGGTAGTTACTTCTAATAATGCGATCAATGAGCATGTCGGAGCGCTGGAAACCAGTCTTCTGTCTTGACTGTCACAGAGTAATGGGTAAGAAAAAGACGTCGCTATCGAAGGGAAAAATGTTTATACCCTAAATAACCACCTGGACGTTAGATTTCAATGTATCGTTATTGAATAAATTTGCCCACAAGTATGTCACCAGGATTGTTGAGATGAGAATGTCGCAAAACACTTCTGCTGACAACCAGATAATGATAGGCGCCTAACGTCGGAATTGGTTAGTAAGTAGTCGAGATGAGGATTCGGTTTCGATTCTCGAACCAACCTTCGCCTTGATCAACTCGCCAAAGAACGGGGCCTGGGCTACCTTGACTGGGGTGATTATACCACACACTACCAAGACGTTTAGAATTGCCCGGCTCTACGTTTTGGAGGCGAAGGACTGACCTCCACCGAGAATGGCGGTAATCACGATCACACCGGGGAGTATTTTGCTCTTCGTCAACGCCCAGATTCTCCACGCGAAGAAGCATTGTACAATTAAAACCACAGCTCCCTTGAGGCAAGAAGGAGTTAGAGGGAATATTTCCTTTAACACAACGGAAATTCTCACAGTGACGGATGGATCTAAGGAGAATTACGATGGGATTAATGCGCAAGGGCGACTAATTTCCAGAACGGGTGAAACGTACCAGTATCAAATACTGCAATCGATTGGTCAGATCAGCGATATGCGGAGTGCAAGAGGAACTGAGCGTGCTCACGCCATGTAACGACATTCAGATATGCGAAATCCCCTAGACTTGAGTGATTAGTTTTCTCACACCTTCCGGAGGATGAGACTTGTATTCACCGAAATGAACTACCAGTGCCTCATACACATATGCAGCCATACAAGCAGTGTTCATGATATCCAGGGCAAAGAGGACGGCGACCTGGTTAGAAATCGAAGTGAGTTTTGGCACTACGGCTCACACCATCAATGGCCTGATGACTTACGAAGACTTTGATCCACATTTTGTCTCTGGTGAAAGCGAATATAAGCGTTGATCATCTTCACTAGAAGATCAATTATTGCAATACTTTTTGAACGAGGTGTAGTACAGGTATATCTGTGTACACATTACACCAAGCAAAACTGCATTGAAAGTGAATCCGATAAGGATCGGACCATGCCTGGAAAGCGTTGTCAGCAAAGACCGGCAAGAGAAGGGGGGGACTTTTAGTCGTATGGTTGTCACTCACGCAATTTCAGCTGGATTGCCCATTATGCGGAACGATATGAGGAGGGCGGGGAAGTTAAGAGGCAAAGTTTCATTCAATTGACGACTTGGCTATTTCATGTACTTCTGGGCGTCTATATTTAAACAACATGCAGCATGTTGGGCTGACGAGGTATCCCTCGCTACGTCTTGGCTACGTCTGCGCGGAGTCCTGGTATTTTGTTCCATCAATCATAGTCCCTGTTCCTTGACAGAAGGCGAGTGAGTTCTATTCCAGTACTTTCTTGATCCACTAAGTCGGGTAGAGGAACCTCCGTGTCAGCGGATCCCCTGGAGAGTGCGTGAGCAGGAAACAGAACATTCCGATCATATTCTTATTTTTTATAGGATAAATTTCATTCCTGTCACGTCAACGATTCTGAGTAGGCTGTTGCGGGAGTTCTGAATTTACTTTGAAGGTCGTCCTAAGCCTCCCAACTGCCTTGTACAACATTAAACACACCGCTGGTTCTGGAGGCGTTGATGGGCGTGTGATATATACTGAACTATACTGAACTTGAAGATATCTAATTTTCTATGTGATTCCACAGGATCATTGTACAAGTTTTAAATCACACACGGCAGGCGATCTTTCAGGTTTCCAAGACTGATATAGATTCTGGGTCCCCACGAAACGCAATCACAGCTCAGAGATCGACTGCCTGAGTTAGACTGTTTAAAATATTGTCGATAATGATTGACTAAGCCTCACCAGCAGGTATTCTATGTTTATCCTGGTCGTGGCAATTTCCTAGCTCAAAGTAGCTAGCCAGGGATTTGTGCTAGCGGTCAGTCGGAAGTCATGAACTTTCAACTAACTCCGCGACAACGAGTAAGACGCCCTTTACTAATGGAGTGAGTGTGTTAAAGCGGTTTCGTATCTTTTACCACTTATACCATCACCCGGTGTCTTCAAGCTGCAGAATCTTCAACAGGACTACGGCATCTTCCAGCAAATTTCAGTGAATAATTGAGGTGGGTTTCTTGGTGCATTACTGACTGCAGGCAATGCCTGTCGATCATCCAGACTCAGATAGGTTGGACTCACGTTCAAATCGTCGATCCAATTATTAAGACAGAACGAGGGTAAAAACACCCATAATATAGATATAGATAACCTGCTTGACGATGATTGATCGTCTTTGAGAGTTTGTGGTGCAGGTGTCCTTTAGAGCTTGAAACGTGTATGTTCGTGCTCCGCGTTCTGTGGTTATCTTTGTCCAAGGGAAAGACTTGACACCGGGGGCAAAAGCCACCCCGGTTAAATTTAAACTGTAACACTCACGGTTGATCCACACCTGATCCACACCTGGTTGAGCCTTGAGTGAGGCCCTGGTTTCATGTATATCCGTTGTTAGGGGCCCACTTATCCCACAGATAACATTCATGTTATGTAGATAAATAAATTGATTTTTTAATTCTCTGACATCTCATGTATACAAAATTGATTAAAAAATTGATTCATTGTTATATATAAGTACTATTTAAAATTATCTTTTCCGTGTTTATGCAGGGTGGCGGGCGGCGGCGGACAGAGAGAACGAGGTGCTCGACCTCTGTCATTGTGAGTGGTGGGTGGAAAAAATGAATAAGGACGAGCGGCTCGTCCTCCGTCATTAAAGGTCATATTGGGTGGCCGCGGAAATGGAAAAACCTTGATCTGGGTTCGTTGGGGAATGATGTGGTTCGTTCTTCTATCCTACTGCGATGACATCGTGCTACGACTACGAAGTGCACGAAGGCCTAGCAAAACAGAGACAAACATCGGAATAGATTAGATTGGAGTGTCAGGTTCCTGACACTCCACCGTTGTTGAGGCCGGCGTTCAAGGGTGGTCGCAGAACGACATGACGGAGAACAAACCGTTCTTTCGTTGTCGGCGCCGCGGGTACGTTCCAGACAACGGAGAACAAGCTGGACTCGTTCTCCGTTGTCGAGGCCGGCGGCGGGTGGGGTATCCACTAACAGCCCTCTGTGGGCGATAGGTGGCCTAGGTATTCGATCCCACAGGCGTAGAGAACAAACACCGGCTCCGAACACATCCGCGAACACCGATGGCAACAACGAGAGAACGAAATCTTTTGTTCTCTCATGTTTGTTTTCCCCGCGGTGTCCACGACGGAGAGCATCAAGTCTCCGTCGTTGTTCTCCTCTCCTACGGACGACACCTCGACGACGAAACCGGGACAGACGCTGGGAAGCCTGGGATCAATACCAAACGACGGAGGAACCAGGGACCAAGAAGGAGGTAAAAGGATGAAGGGTGTACCTACCGTAATGGTGAGTCTTCATGAATCTTTTGGTCTTTTTCTTTGATTCTCCTCTCTTTTCTTTCTTTTTCAGGTCTTCTCACTCCATGCCGTTCCCTTCCCCCTTGGCTCCACACACCTCCCTCCTGCTTAACCATCCCGTAACCACCGCCATGGACCGACATCAAGAACGAGCACAAGAGCTCGTTCTCCGTCGTTCGGATGTGTAATCTGAACATTTCAACACCCCGTAACGTCAGCAATGGACCAGCATCGAAAACGAGAAGAAGAGAGCGAGCAGAAGAGCTCGCTCTCTGTCATTTCAACGCACCACCGGCCGGACGACGTCGAGAACGAGCAGAAGAGCTCGTTCTCTGCGTTTGGACGTTCCACCGGCCGGACAACGTTGAGAGCGAGCAGCTCGCTCTCTGTCGTTTCGAACCACCACCGGCCAGCGACGTCGAGAACGAGCATATCTGTGCTCGTTCTCGGTCGTTTTGAAGCACCTCCGGCCGGACAAGGTTGAGAACGAGTGGAAACGCTCGTTCTCGACGTTCGGATGACCAAAGAGCTCACCAAGCTCGCAGGTGTCATCCAAGTCCCCTTCCGCGCTGGAAACCAATTTCTCGGTGAAGGTGGTCTGCAGGTAAGACAATGTCGCATACACTCTTCTGATCCATCTTCTCACTTTTCGTTCCAGGATCAGAAGCATTATCATGTTCCTGTTGAGATTGGGCCAAATGGATATGCGGTTAGTCTTTTTTTTTCTTCTTTATGCATTTCGAAGGACCGTCTCGTTTCTCTACTTCATTCTATCTTACTTTTTTTTTTTTTCTTTCTGTCTTTATGTGTATTTCGTTTTCTTTTTTCTTTTTTCGACATTCTTTCCTTTTTGTCGTCTTTTTTTCCTCACATCTTAACTGTTATGTTGATCGACTTCTTTCCAACAGATCGAAAAAAAGAACATGCCCGGGAACTACGACAATCCTAACCCAACCTACCCCGCACCCAACATCAACAACATCAACACCACCCCGAACGGGAACGGGAACGTGAAATATCGAACGGCAGCCGCGCCCTTCCACTTGCCCACCGTCGTCCGGAATGGGAGTCACCAGGACGTGAGGTCTCAGCGTGCTGTTCCTGTTAATGGGGGTGGAGGGGAAGGGGGTGATGTTGGTGGGGATGTCGGTGAGGGACAACACGACCAACACCCCGAACCGGGTCGTGTTTCGAGGAGGTTGAGTAAGCGACAGATGGAGAAGGCGCCTGAGGGGAGGGTACGTTTTTTGTTACCTTTTCTTTTTTTATTTTTTTTGCGAGTTTCGTGGTTCTTACATCTTGTGTTTTTTGTTTTGATTTTGTTTCCAGAAACGAACGACAAACGGAACCGGAACACCTCCACCTCCACCTATCCAGCTGCGCGATCCGGGGGTTGTCTCTCGCTCGATGTCGGCGCAGGATAGTCAGGGCCAGGACCAGCCGCGAGTCGGCATAGGTCCCCACCTCCTCCTGCTCGAGCGCATGAGGATGAGGATGAGGAAGGGATGTACGTGTCTGAAGGTGGGGAAGGGGGTGAGGGCGAGGGTGAGGGCGAAGCTCCCGCCGATAACGCGCAGAAGACGAAGCCCACGAACCAAGTCGAGGAAGTGAACGATCGTGACGAGGGCGAGGAGGAGGAAGACAAAGAGGAGGTGCATGATGTCAGCGAGCAGGAGCGAGAGGGTGACGTTAACGAAGAGGATGCGGACGAGGACCCCGAATCGACCAAGTTGGGCGAGAAGCCTGATCATACGACGTCCACTTCCACTCCTTCCACTCCTTCTGGTCAATCTCAGGGTAAAGGCAAGTCGAAGGGAAAGAAAAAAAGTAAAGGAAAAGGAGGAGCTGGATCGGGAGCGGGAGGCGTTGTCCAGGCTGTCGCTGCTGGGGTTGGGAGTGCTGTTAAGGGGAATGGGGGTGGGGTGTAAGCGTAAGTGCACGGGGGTTGTTGGTGTGCGGGGGTGGATAGGAATTAGGGCTGCCAACCGCCCCGGGTACGGCACCGGCCGTCTGAAAACGGGTCAATGCCGGGTGAGAACCAGTCCTGCCCGTGCCGGCTCCCTAGACGACACTTCAGTAATCGGGTCGGGCACGGGTACATACCGGCCGTCAAC
>JAIFHD010009905.1:0-11075 GCA_019721455.1 Psilocybe mexicana | reverse complement strand
ATTGAACTAATAGACACCATAATGTTTAGATAGAACAAAATATTTTTTTAGTCAACTGAAGTGTTTTTATGCCTATATTGCCGATATAATAAGACAATAAAACTCTGAATTTTATTTCATATATATTTGCCCATTATTGGTAGAAAAATGGAAAAAATATCAAATCTAATATGGACTAAAAAAATATTTTGTTCTATCTAAACATTATGGTGTCTATTAGTTCAATAGATTTTAAAAAAATATTCTAAAATTATTATACCAGAAAATGAGAATAACAATCAATGTATTACTGAGGTATATTGATTATGATTTTTTCTCGAGATTATTCTCTATAAAACGTGATTGAATATTGTACATTTTATCTAGATATTTTGTTCAAAAGTAGTCAAATAGAAGTATTTTGACTATTCACATATTATTGTCATATTATGTCATAAATTACGATGCCATGCATCCAGTGTGATTCTTCCTTAGTGTTGTGTCGGTTTGAACTTTTACAATCTATCAGAAACATTGTATATCTCTGTAAAATGTACCAGTTTTTCTAAGAGCATGTGTTTTGCTTTTCAACCTTAAGTTTAAATCGCTTCTAAATCCTGGCAGTCATTGTGTGTCGCGTTCAGGCTGTGACAGGCTGTGACAAACAAAGGGATGAACAACGCGTGGAGTCACAAAATGACATCGCACGTGATCGTGGACTAATATTGAAACCAATTTAGGCCCGGGACTAATTAACGCCTGCCATATTGGTTGATTCCCAACCCCCACCTTCACCATTGTTCTAAAACCTATAATACGGGGATTTTGCCTGTGTCTCTCCGTTTTTACTGTATTACCATGACTTCTTTGCCCACACACAACTTTCGTCGCTCGACCCGTGTTCCCAAGACGGTGAACTCGGGTGCAGCTCCTGACGTGTCGTCGGGAGATGAGCAAGAGACATTCGTGGTGCCGTCAGATGATGAACAGGACGAAGAGCCTGTCGAAAAGAAGGCGAAGACGAAGAAGAGGAAAGCTGCTACTCGCAGTACAACTGGTCAACCACCCGTGAAGAAACCTCGCGGAAAACGAGGCATTTTGAGTGAATTACTCGAAATGCCTTACGACATCGTGTTTGAAGTGCGTTTCGGCATTCTATAGTTGGTTAATGAGGTGCTCGCAGCGCTGACACTCATCATACAGGTATTCAGCCAGCTGCATCCGAATGACCTGCTGAGTCTCATGCGGACGAGCAAACATTTGCGTTCTTTCTTCAGAAGTCGCGAAAGCGAATCACTGTGGAAGGCTGCTCGCCGACATTTCGAGGGACTTCCTGAATGTCCTGAAGACTTGAGCGAGCCCCAATATGCCGATCTCGCATTTGGTAAAGGATGTCAGGTTAGTTCTACACTGCTCCATTCCCTTATGAAGGACATCATTGTTGACAACCTTCTAGGTTTGCTTGCGCAAGGTCGTTGGTCTTCATACTTGCTGGAGCGCCCGCCTGAGAATTTGTCACAAATGTTTGCCCCCAAAGTCGGTCTTTATAACTGTTCGTCGAATGTTATTTTGACATTTCCTTTGTTCCAACAGATTCACAACCTGGGTTCCTTATAACGTCATGCAGGAGTTGAAGGATGTGTTGCCCTCTATGCTCATCGAGAAACGAGGTACATGATTTTTTTAATTTTCATTTTTGTCATTCAAACTCTCATTTCGGTTTCAGGGAGACGTTATAGGCAACATTCAGTCTGTTTTTTCCAAGAAAAGGTGGACCAATTCTCCAAATTGAGTGAAGAGTACAAGGCGAACAAAACACCGGAGAAAATGGCTTTAGTAGAGAACACAGTAAAAACCCACAAAGCTATTCTCCAGGTAAGTGCATCTTTCGGATTGGCTAGACAACATATGCTAATGATATTTCGTTCAGCACGCTCAGGCTTGCGATAAATGGGCTGAAAAATATAAATCTGAAATTGAGAAAGATAAAGAGACTGTGATCGACAAACGCAAGGCCATGTAAGATATGTTTCCTATCAATGAAGCTCCTAATTTTTACCTCTTTCTTATAGTGTATTGGATCGTCTCCGAGAGGCTGGATGGGATGATGAAATCGACTCCATGACTGAGCGGCAGCTCAACAACTTGAAAGATCTGCCGGAACTATCGAAGGCTTGCCACAAAAATTTAACAGAGAAAGGTGAGGAACTTTGGCTTGTTCCAATGCAAGGAGCTATTGTTACTTAAGATGATAACACTTCAGTTATAACGAACCTATTGGAGCATCTCAAAGAGTATATGACGCAAGCCCAGAAAAAGAGGATCAAGGAGGAGCGAATGAATTTTCTCCAGCACCGCATTCCAATCTTCCAACAATTTATCGACGATTATCGTCTTAGTATTCCTCCCAACGATGCGAGAGAATTCCCTGCAATCCCTGACTTATTTTGCCACCCCCTCGTCCGAGATGCCGTCGATAACATTCCAGTCGAGGAGTTTGAGAAGTCTAGCTTCAAACCTCTCGAACCTTTGCTCCCCGAAATTGTGGCTGATGTACGATCCTCGATCCGGGATCAGGCAATCGCTCTCGTGGCGGCGGCTTGTGGTGAGAACCATGACATTGACCCTGACACCATCTTGGATTTGGCGACCACCATTTTTTCCTGTTCGTCATGCGCTAGCGCTGGCTCTTACAACTGCCGAGGTTATCTATACGCCGCTGAAACGCTCAGGTTCCCCGATGTCATGTACCATCCCTGTGCTAGGAACTGTGACTATTCTTCCAGGCAGTCAGAAAAGGACGTGGACTTTGCATACTTTGTGGATTACCCAATCGCGACTAGTAATTGGAACAGGTATTCTCAGATCCGATACAAGGTTGAGAACCAGAAAGTCTTGTCGGAAGCCATCGATCTCTGTGGATTCGATCCCAAAGTGGCGACTTTCGCTCAGATGGATGCTGCGGACCCCATCCTCGAATGCGTCACTTGCAACGACCCCTACAGAGGCCGTGCTACCATGCGATGGTCTTTAGTTGTATGTCCCGTTTCTGTTCACCTTCTCTATCTCGATGGTGTCTGACTTATTATCTATAGGCAGCACATTACCATGCACAACATGTCAAACCAAAAGACGGTTATTCTAAAGATGTGACACCGCTCAAATTGGAACTGCTGAACGAAGAGGACGCTCGTATTGCTAGGAAGCGGATGGATGAACAAATGGCGCGCGGACGAGCTAGCGGGACAGCAGAGAATAACACGAACACAAACTCCGTCAACAGTATGACTTGTGCGCATTGTCTCTACAAGGGTATTGATCGTTCGAGTTCCGTTAAAGTCAAGGAACATGTTCGAGCAGAGTAAGTGGACTCTCTTCCTTTCTTGGTCTATTCCAATCGTTGATGGATTATTCTTCAGGCATGGTATCGCTCACCCCACGGATGCTGATGCTGTCCCTATTCCTTCCAAGCGTTTTAACCAAAGTGTTTTCTTCATGTGGCCTCCTAGGGAAACCTAGATATACTGGGTTACTATCTACTGGCTCCTTGGTTCTTCTTTAATACAAACCACGGACAATGATTTACAAGGCTCAAACAATATGTAGTACGTACATAAAATATAACAAATTCTGCATGTATCTTGCTTGCTATGACTTGGTAAAATGACAAGTGTTATTTTCTTCAAACCGTCCAAAGGTCGTCATTCCGTGACATTCCACCGATCTTCCGTCCTCCGTACAAGTTGAAAGACAATATCTGTGTCTGCCGAATGCTGCGCTGTCACCTGCGCAGTATACTCTCGGACATTCCAGTCAGTTGTAGGTCCACCCGTGATAATTTGGCACAGCTCTGCAGAGCTCTTAGCCCCACGTGCCAAGTGGATGGAGGCAGTGACCATGACATACTTACATAGACAATCAGCTCTCCAAGGTCTCGGCATGGGTACAGAGTCTCCAGACGACATATTTAAAGGGGTCTCCTGAGTTTGTATCTTTATCTTTTCCTTTCTCTTACTTCGACACCGTTTACGTTATGGTCAGCGATCCCCAAGCGTTCTTGCTTATGAGCCTGCCGGATGCGTCACTGGAATCGACAGGGGCTCTCACAGAATATGGCGTGCTCAATCTCGAGTGTGTCTCCTTGCCCAACCCAGACTCAAAGGACTCGGAGGATCGCAACGTTTATCTCGTCTTGCGTGTCAATTCTGCAGAGGCGCCCCTCGATCCAACCAGGGTCGTCTATCGCAAGGATCCACCGGGCCAACGAGTTTATACATTTGCGGCTGCACAACACGATCCAACGGTGTTGACCTTGACGCTCAAGGTGCCGAACGCACAGAATGAGCTCTTCGACAAGCTCGAGGCATTTGACAACATACTGGAACAGTATGTCACCGATTTCCGTGGTCCTGTTTCCGGGGCCCCCAGTGGACCTTCCACGAGTGGATCACAGATGATCGCTGGGCAGTCAACGACGGTGGATGTCAAGGGCGCAAAGAAAGATCTTCGTGGTCATCTTGTGATGATCAACGAGGATACCGGAGAAGTCGTTGGAGAAGTGGAGGATAGATTCAGAATCAGCGAGGATCCAGTCATGCACGAGAAAGGACACGAAAACGACCCCGTTATCATCGAAGTTGGCGAGGAGTCTACTAGAGAATCGGATGCGAATGCTCTCCAAGCGTTCGCCAGGATCGTACCTCCAGATCAAAGGAATTGGATCACTTCGTCGGCCAGTGTTGTCAGGTATATATCGTGCTATTCTTTCTAGATTTACACAGCTGAATGATTTTATCTTTTCTGTCTAGCCACGCGATTTCGATGACGACCAATCTTTTGCTCACAACAATTACAACGGCCTCCAACTTCTATATTTCTCATTCCGCGCCGTCTCCTCATCATCCTGCAAATGCCAAATCCGTGGGGAAGGATGGCTCACCTACTCCACCGCCTCTTCCCCCCCGAGCACTTGTCTTCCTGACGTCTGAAAGGACCAAGAAGGGCTTGTCCACAGTCCACACCATCAGTGGAGAAGCTGTGAAAGTCTCCTCGAAGACCATAGGCTTGATTGACAAAATGATCCGCCGCGCTATAGGCGCGAAACCACAGCGCACAAAGTACTTCCCGACTGGGGTTCCAGCGTCAAGCTACGGAGGATCCAATACGCTGACTGCAGGCCCTCCCTTACCTGCTCGTACACCATCTCCTTCTTCTCTTTCCAATCCACCACCTTATCCATCGAGCATCGCCAAATCAACCTCGTCGTCTTCCTCCTCCTCCTTGGGCCCCGAAAAACCAGCTCTCCCACCTCGCCGTTCCCCCTCGCCCTCATTCTTCCCTCCTCGTTCCCCTGGAAAGTCAGCACAACCACACGCAGCGACCCCTCCACCTCTCCCACCTCGACTCACAACCAAGGACCACATCCTCATTTCCGCCGACCTCATCCTCTCCACCATCGACGACTCCACACGCAAAGTGCTTGACGTCGGTACAGAGCAGATCGGGCGCGTCATGGGCCATAAATACGGGCCTGAAGCTGCCCAGTCGTCTTTGCTCATGGCTGGGACGGCGAGGAACGTGGGTCTTGTTTATGTCGATATGAGAGGAATTGGACGAAGAGCTTTGCTCAAGAGGGCCGGGAGAAATTTTGTGAAAGCGCGCTTTTCGAGCGGGACTCCTGGACCAGAGGCACAACCTCAGGTGCAACAAGCACAGGGACCCGGACAGGCACAAGGACCTGCGCCCAAACGATAATTTATTCCGTATTTTTATGTGACCTTTTCGCAGAGTATATTTTACACGGACAATCTCCTCTAATTAGCTAGTGACCGAGCTAAATAGTTCACTGCACTTGTGACTTTTACCCAAACATAGTGTTATCAGTCTGTTATATGTTTTAGTACTGTACTTCATCGTAACAAAGGGGACCATGAACGCACGAACTACATCTACTTCTCTTTCTTCAATTCAAAACGAGTTTCCTCCGCAGACAAAATGCAATTGATGGTCCTCAGAAAATCAGTAATACAATACAGAGCTTATTAATGTCGAGCATAACAAGGGTGCTATAGTGGGGTCGCACGGTATAATAAACAGAATGGCTTCGACGTATCCATGATGAGGGTAATAGTTCGTTCATAGAGCATCGAAGTTGATATGATGAGAGATCTTTCTTCTTTCCAACTCGTCCTCCCTCTGAAAAAAATCATATATAAAACTAATCAGTGAAAGGATTTTACAAAAAGAGATGGATATGACACACCTTCTCGTTCAGATGTAGCACAAACACAATGATCGCCAACAAGAACATCGCGACGATCACAGTGACGGTGACCCACGGGATCCATTCACCAGGGCGTAAGAACAGCTCGCGTTTCCACGCCTCGTCCTCGTCCGCCGAGGGGAGGATGACGACCTTGGAGTTCGGGATCACGCCCTCCATGTTGATGAAATGCTCGGGCGCGTGGACCGTCGCGCCGACGAAGAGGTTCTCGATGTAGTTGTTCGTCCGCCCAAGGCCGAAGAAGGAGTAGGGCGTTTGGAGGGAGTGGTATGAGGTTTGTGGGAGCTGGCCGACTGTGTGTGTGGGAAAGAAGGGTTGTTAGAAGTGATAAGATATAGGTGCAATGGTGTTCTCTCCAACCTTGAGCGGCGGACCTATGTCCTGAAGTATCAAGCACAGTGTACTTGTAAGTCGCACCAGAGTAGCTAACACCAAATGGCTATTCAGTGGATGATGATATTAGCACCAACAGCAACAAGAATTTGAATCGACCACATACATGATATTTTTCAGATCCATTCGCACTATAACACCACCCATTCCCACAAGCGCCGTTTAATACTATTACGAGGATTAGAATAAAGAACATACGAACGGAAATAAAATGAAAAAATACCGATGGCTTTGAGGAAGAACGCGTCATAGTAGAAATTATTTTGGATGAATGTATAGTGGCCTTTGCCATCATCACCGGAGCGTTGAACCAAGATATCGAGAGTACCCTGTCACCGCAAAAAAAATGATAAGAACAACCCTAAAAATCCGGGCGGATAAATCAATAAGAAACCCACATCCTCGTCCATATCGACAAAGCTCAAAGATCTCGCATCCTTCACGGCCTTGAGAGATGTAACACCTTTCGACGCTATTTCCCATCCACGACGGCCATGCCCATCAGTTCCACATCCTGCAACGCCACTTGCGCAAGGAACAGAATAGACCAAATTTGGAACACGATCTTTCCCTGAGACCGTTATTGCTAATAAATCCGGGAACCCATCAAGGTTGGCATCGCCCAACTTGAACGGAATGGGGAGTGAGGGTGTATATGAGGTATCCAACACAAGCAATGAGGGTGTCGATGGAAACAAAGAAGCGACAGAGAACTTCATGAAAGCCTATGATTGAATTTAGCTAAGGACGAAATAAGAGCCGCCGAACCGTGATGCTTACTGTGTTGTCCGGGCTATCAGATAGATTGAACTTGAAGTTGGGGTCTGCGATGCAAAGGTCTTGAGGCTGTCTACAATATCTGACTCCTTTTTTAATCCCGGAATCTGTCGACGATGTACAAAGCCCAAGCTGTTGGTTGTACGCGATGTTGATGTAGCAGTCGCTTCCGATACCAGTGGACTGTGAGACTTTGGAACAAGTGGAGAAAATCATGTCCATAGTGCCGTCACGGTCTGAAGATCGTTTGGTTAATAGATACTCTGCAACAAGATGTCTGGATTTACCGGTATCGGCAAAGGAGATAGCTTGGGTCCCAGATGGAAGGGAGCCTTGCTGAGATAGAGTGAATCCTTTGTCTTTGCCATTGATCCAAATTTGATACGATTTTCCACCTCTCCCATCGTCACATACGAGAAAAACATCTATCGACGCCATAAATATCAATATGCCATATTATAGAAGAATTTGTTTCTCAGTACCTGCTAAGCAGTCACCGTCGAGATCGACGACAGCATTGCTATGAGGGTTCGCGATTGTGCACTGCTGTCCATGGAAAGGTGCATCCTGTCTATGCTCATGTTGTCAGTAAGGTGCGGGTGTTGGGACCTATAAAACGCGTACATCTTGAACAGCACCGGATTTGGCGCTGAAGCATTCCAGGTGTTCTGCCAGATTTGTAGGGGGTCGGATACACCATTTGAAGATGGAGTGATTCCTAGCAAGTCTATTTTCATATCCCCGTCAACGTCAATTGGTATAGGTTGGGCGAGGATGGATGAGGGGAGTTTGATGGGGTTGGTGATATCTGTAGGAGACGGTTTGAACGAAAGTTGAGGGATAAGGGGTCGCGAACTGACCAAAACCATCTCCGGGTAATGAAGGGTATAGGGTCAAGTCTAATTGGTTGTTTGAGTAGCTCTGGCTCATCACCAGAACGTCCAACTTTCCAGAATGCGTAAAGTCTCCTGGAACGACATTGTAGACTTTATTTGGATGTTTGAACGAACTTGAATCAGTGAAGGTGAATGCATCTATTGTTTGCTTAGCGGAAGAGTAATAATAATGAAGTGTAGATGAACATGTACCATGATTCCAATGATGAACAGAAAGCGTCTGTTGGTCGGATTCAAGCACAAGAACATCAAGTCTTCGAGACTAATTAATAGTTGGTATGGTGAAAGAACAAACGGTATGCATACAATTGGTCGCCATTAAAGTCACCATAAGCTACCACTCTCCCATCTCCGCTGAGTCCCAGTGGTCCGGCATCCACCAAAGAGTTTCCAGTGAATCGTTTTGCCGGAAATGGCCAGATGGCATGTCCAGGAGTGAAAAGACAAGCAAATGATAGAATTGAAGGTAAACTGGGAATATGTCTCCGTCTTCCTGGACGTGTGGATTTCATTTTTGAATGGTGGTGCGCTGAGGCAGATTACAGTTGGTTTGAGGAAAGAGGAGGCATCAGTAACAAGACAACAGGAACGCCGCCACGGTACTGACGATGTCAATGTTTGGATTCAAGGACAATGAACGTGTCACAACCAAATACATGACGTAACGCGCTTGTCACAGACTTGTTCAACGAAGCGTTTGATTCTGAGCAAATTCTGAGGTTGTTCTGAAGCATAAAAGTATAAAGGGAAAAAAGTCTTTGAGTCCTGCGTCCACATGTACACGTATATATACGATAATAACACGGTATATTATTTCCAGCGTCAGAGTGTCGAAATCAAGTCTCGACCCGCAGACCGGTGCTGGCCGCCTCGCTGCTCTTTCATCGGGGGGCATAGCTCAGTTGGGAGAGCAGTAGACTGAAGTTCTAAAGGTCCCGCGTTCGATCCGCGGTGCCCCCATTTTTTTCTTCATTGAAGACTGTTTTATTGCGAGCAAGATATGAGTGTAATTTAAGTATTGTGCGTCTTTTCTGATCGAACGGATTGAAGCAGTATTGAACAAAACGTCGTTTAACTTGTCGGAAGATCTCTCGGGAAAAAAAATCGAGCGAAAACTGTGCGAACGCCGACCACAACTTGAACATATTTGAGGTCAGCGAATCATTCAAGTCGAAATACAGTCACCGTACCAGTACTAATAGTGGTTGTCAGATTTGAGTCCGAGTCAGGGAAGCCTCACGAAAACTCGGGGTCAAGGCAAGAATCCTCATGGATTCTTCAAGAATATCTTTATTTCCGTCCTTGAGATCTAAAACAATCCCCTCTTCACGAAGCCTCAGAAGTTGCACGACCAGGTCCGGTGGATGGATGTAAGCCGTGTCTAGGGTGCGAACCCGTAACGTGTTCAGAGGCCGTCGGCGAGGGTTATGGATGTCGGAGACAGCCCCGACTATTCCAGGGATGTGTTTCCAGATTCTGAGGGCGTCGTGCCTGTGAAGGTGGAGCTCGAGAGACTCAAGATTCGGGAGAAAGCCAGAGGAACTCGCAAGCGTCTGGAGAAAAGGATTCGGTTCCCTGCCCCACCCTTCCCGCCAGGATTTGATGTGCAGTTGACGCAGTAATGGGGTGGAATGCAAAACAGGAAGCATGAAACCATCAATTTCATGTGGTCCCAAGTATTGGATGTGCATCGAAAGTAAAAGAGAAGTGGAGTTTATTACATAGGGAAGGCCAGGGGCCACCGGCAATGGACCACCCCGGTCAGTATGTTCGTACGATCCGGTTTGGATTGTCAGGTGTTTTAATTTATGGAAAACGAAGGCTCTGAAGAGCGCTATAATCTGTCTTGATTGGTCGTGCCGCCGTAATGCAGGGCATTGAAGGTCGAGATGTTCAAGATTTTGGTGATGTTGAATGGGTGTGCTGTTAGGTGTCGATGGTTGGTCTCCTGTTATTGAGGTAAACCTGCAATGCACCAGATTGACTGCGCGTCGGAGAAGCTCTATACTTTCTTGACTGCTTGGCTCGAGAATATCCACCCGAGTGAGAGCCGTCCAATCAATGTGAACGTTGCGCAATGGGATGCGGCCGAGGCGTAAATCTGAGGGTCGTGGAAATCCATCGGTCAATGAAAACTCGGATGCATGGTGTCCAGTCGATGATTCAATTCGGAGAATCTGCAGACTGGGAGCACCCCCCGAGCTACCCTTCAGTCGGGACGTGTCAAGTCCATCTGATATATGCAGATATCGCCATTGAGTGGACAGTTCATTGATAATTGAGATGTGTTGATTTTTGATCTTTTCCGGGCCGAAAGGACCTGGTGATATCAGGATCGACAGAGGGAGTTGTCCCGCTCTTTCCAGCCACTCTCTTGTCAGGACGAGGCTATTTGGTTTCTGGATGCGATCGCCGAGATCCAGGACGAACGTAGTCCAAAGTGGTTGATTTGCCCATGCGATGTCACGCCATGTCTTGCAGATACTTCCAAGTCGTAGAGGGTCACGTAACGTCCACTCTTCGAATGGGCTGGTATCCGATTTCGCGGCGGCGGAGAACTGAAAGATAGAGCGCACGATCTCCAGTGGAACACGTGTCGTCAGCTTGTCATGCCTTTGGTTTATTCTTGTTCGTATCTTTGGTCGTTCTACAAGGAGGTCGTTGAGGACTTGTTTTGCCGCCGATATCTTCGCCTCGAGTGCGAAATGATCTTGGCAGTCGGGGCACAAATCGCCGCCCAATAAATC
>JAIFHD010009837.1:0-19033 GCA_019721455.1 Psilocybe mexicana | reverse complement strand
TTCGACGAGCATCATCTTTGCCGACTTGGACGAGGAGAGGACGAAAAGGGCCGTGAGGGGAAGAAAGAGACCTGGACAGGAGCGCACTTGAACGTGGTTACCATTGCCAAGGCGGGCAGTGATGAATATCACGTGAGCGATTCCTACACACAAGACAAACAGGCTGTGTTTCTCGTTATCTTGCCCCCATTAAGAGTAAGTAGGTGTAGCAGTGATAATATTCAAAACCTAACGCTGAAAGCCATACTTTACAGAAGCAAGGTTTATATTTTATTTCCAACTGCTCGTACAAAACCAATTGGCATTCTCATCAGAGCCAGAAATAGGAGCTCGGGTTGATCCTTCAATGAAACTTGCCTCAGACTCAGACTCTACAGGATCATCTCACCAGCCCAAGTCCAACTGTACCTATGCAAAGCCTCGCCGCTGCCTTGCCTTCAGAACGAGATGCAGAGGTATGTCACACCTCCTCGCAAGTTTGTCAGACCCACTTATTACTGCACACGACCCGCAAGGCCACTTCATCCAAGGCATCCAAGGCAGAGTTCGCGAAGAATTACGACCAGGCATTCCAATTGTATATTAAGACTGCAGAGTCTTTCCTTCATCTCAGCCGATCAACCGCTGCGGACGATAAAAAGAAACTTAAATGGAAAGCGAATGCTGCGAAAGCCCTCGAGAGAGCGGAAAAGATAAAACGATTCGTTGATAAATCTAGAGGTAGCCCAAGCGTTGGACCTTCCTTGCCACAGGGAAGCAATACAAATACGACAAATGTTCGCTTGACACCTATCGGTATCGACCACTTCTCACCACGTATGTTTTGTAAGAACTGTTTTCATCAGAAATCGTTGACATGTCAGCCAAAGAGGAACAATTTTATGTACTCAAAAAGGGAGGTACCGTCAACGGGATGTTTTTCCCTCTATGGGATGATCCAGTCGCTCGAGGACCACTCGCCTCAGTCTATTCGTCAGTTCTGCCGCGTCTTCAATTATGACACGACCCTCCTCACTCTCTTGATCAGCGATCCTGACGGCCAACCGACATTATCACCGGAGCAACAGAAGGCTTCCCCAGTCTGGCGGCGTCCAAGGTAAATAATTTCGTCTTCCAACCATTCAAGTTATTCAGGCATAGGAACATCGTAGCCCCTCTACAAGACCACCCGATAAACATTCACGCCAAATTATACTCCCACAACAAATTCTACAGCACATCGTTACTGATTGTTCTGTATGTGCTTCAATCTCTGTCTGCCTTGAACACGGTCGAAGATTTGGGTCATTTGTAAGGATCAATGATATTGAAAAAGATGCAGCTTGTTTGCTGATGCTCGCCAGCTCCAATCCTCGATCCATCGCGACACTGAGGGACGTTATGACATTCGGTTTTTGTTCAATGGTGCATGGCGTCGGGTAAGTCTGATGGTCAGATCACAATGATATCCGTTCTGAAGGCACAGGGTTTTGTAGATAGGTGCTCAACGATCGACTCGTATTTAAAAACTATGCTTACTCTCGGTTCCAGTCATCGATGATCGACTGCCTTTCCATCCCACGGAAGGTACTCTTATGTGTATGTCGGTTGTCGAATCCACTTCGGAGTCGTCTAGTCATGGTGTATCGTTTGACACGTTGTGGCCAAGTCTACTAGAAAAGGCTGTGAGTGCAGACATTACGAGTTTTGTTTTTGTCTGAAACTTCAATTTTGGCAGTACATGAAATTAATGGGAGGATATGACTTTCCTGGATCGTTCGTGGGCCATTCTCAGAGAAACGGTGAACATAATTATGTACTGAAACTTTGGCAGAAATTCGAGCATCGATCTCCAGTAAGTTGCAACCCGATCCAGGGATTCACCGTTAACAAACAACGTCGTTATAGCGCAATCGCGGGTTGGATTCCAGAACACATTGAAATTAAGGGGTACTATGCATTTTATGGCCACCATTTTCTCAGGCCGCTAACCAATACATCTATTAGATCAGCATTCGAGAGGGAAAAAACTTGGGAACGAATCAGTTTAGGCTTATCAGAAGGTAGTGATATCATTTGTATGTTCAGCTTCCCGTGAATTAATGTCCACAGGTCACTGCGTAATGACACTCGGCACGGGGCCATCCTCCTACATCTCCTGGAGAAATATCTCATTTCTACCCTCTCACAGCTATGCTGTCATAAGTAATACGTCGATTCAGGATATATGCTCAATGACTGACTTCGCAAATAGATGTTTATGAGACAGAAGAAGGTCGATTCGTCACGGTTCTGGATTCCTGGATTCACGATAATAATTCGAAAGAACCATCCAGTAAGCATATACTATGGTATTTGCATTCGTCGCCTTACGAGTCAAAGAGCTTCTCCATATGCCATGGCGTGACATATTGAACACCTTTGACGGTGTTTATCTGAGTTGGGACCCAGATATCTGGCAGAACACCTTGACATTCCATGGGTAAGCGTCATTACAAGGCACAGATCGCATCTATGACGTTTCACAGGATGTGGAAGCGAAGCATAGGAGATGACGATGGTAAGGTTGACTCAGAATCACATAAAAGTACAATTTTATTAACGCGGAATTTCCTCAGGATCTCGACAACTACAAATTGACTTCAGTAACGAGGACGACACGGACGATGAGATATGGATCTTGCTGACAAGACACGTTGCGGATACACACAAAAGCTCAGACTACATCTCACTGAAGGTGGACGTTGAGGATCTGAGCAACGAGGTGTTTACTATGGAAAACCAATCCCTTCTCCACTCTAAAGTGCGATGGTCCCTCAACATATACTGTTTATCATACTAATGATCTTGTAGGGAACCTATACAAACAGCACCCACATCCTTGTAAGTATAAGAAGTATGCCCACCTGCAAATCTTTATTTAAAACGAGGCCCACGCAGTCCAGAAGCCGGATTCCAAAGTCTCAACGTTCCGGTGTTTTATCGATATCAGCATCTTACGAAGGAGAAACACGCGAAGTGGGCTTCACATTGACTACTTATGCCAAAGCCAACATGAAGATGTCCTGGATCAAACCCAAAACCACTCCTCCTTATACTCAAAAGGTAATGCAACTTTTCGGACCTCAATTGAAAGCTAACTTCCGACCTTTCAGATAGAAGGTTCCTTCACTTCAAAAACTAGTGGAGGCAATTGTACCTTTTCGAGTTTCATGCTGAATCCGCAATACCGTTTGGTTGTACACCCTCCTGTCGGTCAACAAGATCGACTCCAGCAAAGCAAAGCAAAGGTCACCATCACCCTTCGAACAAGCAAAGACATCCCAGTCAATGTAGCCATGGTATGGTCTCAAGACAGACGGGTTACAGAGTACGCCAGTTCACCGTCTTTCTCATTCTATGACAATCTCAAAGAATGGCGCCAGGTTATCTGCAAAGGATTTGGTCGCAACCTCTGGACCCTATAGCTATGGTTTGGCCAGGTTGGCTAAAACACTAACAGGTCCTTTCGGTCATTCCATGCATCAAAGAAGGTTTTGCTGAATCAACCCCATAGTGGGAGATTATTATATTGTAGCTTCGGCCTTTGAACCACATTATATGGGCTCATTTTCGGTGACCGTAGAGTCATCTCATGCCTTTGATGTGAATCCAGTACCTCAAGAAGGTGCTGGGATGTACAACAAAGTTGTCCGCGGTTCATGGTGCCTTTCCTTTCGTTCAATACCAGTCACAGTAGCTGATACATCTTTTCAAAGGGAAGGAGAAACAGCAGCAGGCGGACCTTCATTCGATAGGTACTCAAAGAACCCCATATTTGAATTGGAAATTCCTTCGGCCTCCCAGGTGGTGTAAGCGTTATAATCTGTGTTCTCAACAAGATATTGATCAGATCAAAAGAATACGACTTCAACTAAGCCAGCCGTCGACGGCTACACCTCTCAATGTAACTGTATACCCCGGTTCAATAGGTAGCTTCCCTCCTTTCCTCGAGGGTAAGAAACATACGGCAACATCTGGAGCGTATGACGACTCTATTGCTGGTGTGGCAACGCCCCTGGTAACATTTGCGGCTGGCAAATATTATATTGTGCCATCCACGTACAGCCCAGGAGTCGAACTTGGCTTCCGAATACTGGTTTATTCGAGTGTCTCAGGTTTTAAGGTCATCGAAAAGGGAAAATCTCTCACATAGTATCCCTTGTCCGGAGATGATCCTATCCAGATTTCGCGGCACGGAATGAGGGTGGTGTAAGTAGAAATTCATTCACCCGTTTTAAAGTCGTTCTTGACGGGTTTGCAGATGGTCGACTGGCTATTATCCATTCAAGCCGAGTACGAATAGAGTTCTTGTCCACATCTATCCATTTTGATCTCTTTAAGTAAACCACAAAATTTAGACATAGAGGACTAATATTTCTTACGTTTTGTATTACCATCATCTGGTTTCTCGGTGGGCAACGCTAAGTGGCCGGAATCCGTGAAAAACAGCTGAAGCGCAGCTAGCACAACACCAACACTTGAATCTTTCCCGCTCTCGCAAGCCACGCATATCCGTTTTCCTTGAGTTAATTGGTTGTGAATAAAGTCCACCGATTGTGGTAGAACTGACTGCAAAAATTCTGCTTGACCCTTTTTTCCTGAGGTCAAAGGAATGCTTAAGGTCCAAGGGTTCGACGTCGGGAGTTCATTGTTGGACGGAGATAGGATCAAATAGGCGATTTCTTCATTATCAAGATTTCCTCGGTCCATCACTGGTATCTCTGAGATCGAGCAGAGTAAAAGTTGCCCATCGACTTTGGTTACAGGTGTAGGCGCATTTTTTGGAAGAATTTCTGAGGAAACTTTTCCCTGCGAGACGATCTGCGCTACGAGATCGGGAAGTGAATCCCTTTCTGAGCCTAGAAGTTGGTCACGATGTGCCCAAAACATTTCGGGAGTTAAACCCTAGAAGGTGGAGTTACGAACAAATCATACACAGAAGCAGAAGTGACAAACCATTCCCCAGAGTTCATGATCATCCCCAGATCCTTGAATATAAGAAAAACCACTTGACCTCCTCTCTTCTCCGTCCTCGGTTTGTTTCGACGCGGAAACACAGATAACAGGAAAGAACCCTTTTTCTTTCTCAGGAGACTTGAACACTGGGAAAGTCGAATTACCAGGTGTGATCCAGACTGGGCGGATGGGCGCAGAGAGAACAGGCAAAGAGAAAGAAGAATTCTGTCGTAAATTTTCAGCAACTTAAGAGGGGTGAAAAGAACTAGTATAGTCTTTTACCGCTAGTGACTTTGCCCAGTCATCCAGGCGCCTTTCAATCTGATAGTGTTCCTGCCTACTGACAGTCGAGGGAGGAGTATATAGTGCACAGTCCCATGCACAATGTCTTTTAGATTCATCCATCAGGTCAGGGTGCAAAGTGACCATTGCTCGATTGATAACGGCACACCAGATTGGAACTGTTTTCGAAAGGGCGTCGGGAATCCTCTTCCCTGATCGGGTGGAATCGACTAATATCAAACTGGACAAGGTTTCAGCAAACTTGGGCTTGGATAACACGGAGGCCTCTACCCGTTCCCTTCCATTACCAGAGATATTAAATGCAAGTTAGAGCGCCGCAAATTGAAGCTCCAGTTGTTAAAATGCCCATCGGTGGATTTGAAGTAGGCGGGGACATGTGAGGACTATGAGAAATGGTATTGACATAGAGTTTAAAAGGCCAATTTGTTGTCAATCTCCTACGATTTTTGGATCCGTATACCAAGACCCGCAACGGAGATTGGCTGAACGGAACATTAGTTGGCGTTGATCACTCCGATGAAACGAGATTCGACAGACGCAGAAGCGGTATCGTAGGATATGCATTTCTAACTTGAGAAACAAAGGCTATATCCTCTTCGATGGAATGAAGTCGGTTGAAGATATCGAGCGATTCTTTTCGGAGGTAGGACAGTGTGCCAGTGGCACTTAGACTGTCAGAGAAGTCACTTGTTTGCATGTTTGAGGAGAGACAACGAGGAGAAAAAGTGAAGGAACTGAAAAAGGTGAACAATGTCAAGTCATGATTTGCAACAATGAGTAATCGAGTAGCGTTACGAATGGAATATTTTCAAAGTTAGGGAAGAAGGTTTATGGGTCAGAACAGAAAAAGAATTTATTACCTAATCTGTGGATACACTGTGTGCGAATCTTACAATAAGCTCTCCCCCCGGTTTGGACTCTACATGGATAGGCTACCAGTCGAAGTCAGTGCTCTATTCTCAATGTGAACAATTCTGATGTGTTTTTGGATAGCTACTATACGAGGTGGAACTCTACGCTTTGTCAGAGAGTCTTCCACTTGTCTCCCGCCATCTTCACGACGTTTTTAATCAGGCGTCACCTTTCTTCAAGGCTCAATATATCTTGGGGCGCGTTGTCACCGATCTGATCGACGCTTCTGAAGCCTATACCAAAGCACTTCGATATCCGATATGCAACCAACTGGTATTCCAGGCCATCCACACTACATTAAAAGACCAGCCATATCACCACCACATTCACCTTCCAAGGCGCCTCTTCAGATCTCTCAAATGTCCTCCCTCCGGCTGGTCCAGCAACAATCATCCTATACCCTTTCTCCAATATCTGTACCAAACTCCTGACTTGCCATCTGTTAATACCAATTCCAATGAAGGGTATGCACTCACAAGGGCTGTCCATGCGAAATTCAGGCCACTTGTAGACTTGCTGCTTGACCACGGCGCTTCTCCTAAATATCGCGACGGTCTTTGTGTAAAGGTCGCTATCCGCCAACAGAATCTGGAGATGGTGAGGACCTTGGTCGAAAAGCACGATGCAGTGGGGAAGAAAAGCAAACGCCGGCGATTAGAGGACAGGTTGACTTTAGATAAGACCATGTTGAAGATCGCCGTTATGTCCAACGCACACGATGTCGTTGAATACCTCTATAAGGAGAAGAAGATTCTGCCAGATATGCAGACTCTCAAAAAGATGACTTTTTGAATCTCTTTGCGTGCTCGACCATTTTTATGTGGTCGTACACTGTTCTGCATCAAGCCAGAACAGGATTACCGAGAGACAGTTTCTCACAGTCCGTAAGATCTTTTTTCATTCATTCTTGCTCAACTAAATTCAACCTACAGTTTGGCCCATTGCATTCCCAATGTCGTCCATTTTTCCCGAGTAGACATCCGTGGCGGAAGGACCCCGTGTTTAACATTCTTCTCCTTTTCCCGGGGTTTGCGCCGAACTCTGAATGAGTCATAAGGATGAAACAAGACCACTACGGCCCTTCCCCCCAGTATCGAGATTTAGGATGTACAGGCCATTCAAGTAATAAAGGCGTCGATATGTACAGAAGAACTGAAAATAAGACAACAGGAAAGAAACCGTTAAAATGCTTGTACACTTAAAGAAGGCACTAGGCCTGGAATAGATGAATGCATTAAATGTCGTCAATATCAACCTCTCCTTCGTCTCCGAATTCGAACGTGCACTCTCCGTCTTCTTCGCCGAAGGTATCTGTCTCGTTGATTTTGGCGTTTTCGGGGAGCTCTCCGTAAGCTTTCACTGAGTTGATCATGAGCAGTCTGTGGAAGATAGAAAAGTATTAAACAAAGCTTACAGTTACGAGCTTCGTCGGCGGTATATTTTACGATAACATCGGCCTTATCGTCTTGGAAGTCTCGTAGAGACAGTAGCACGATATCACCCTGGTTGATCCAAACCTGCAAACAGAGTCAAGACATCAGTCATCTTCGTGATAGGTCTGGAGGGGCGATATGCGGACCTTTTTCCTCATCTTTCCTCGAATGTGCGCTAGCCGTTTCTCCCCGTCAAAGCACTGAGCCTCCAGACGTCCGTTTCCTAACATTTTTATCACTTGAGCATATTCTTGTCCGTCTTCACGGAAGACCAGCTCGCGCTTGTCGTCATCGTTCTCGTTCTTTCCACGTCTCCTGTTTTTACCACCCTAGCGATATGTTTTTGAGTCTCCCTGGTATGGAACAAGGCAGATGGCGTAGGTCACAAACCTTTCCTTTATTCTGCAGAAGGTTTGTTAGTAACAAGTTTTCTTTGTAAAAGTTGAATCTACCTTGGGCATTGTGTCTGATCGAGGAGAAAGTCTTAGGAAGTCGGTAGCGCTTCAAAAAGCAGTCGTTTAGGATACGATTGGGTGACCAGAAAGGCAGCCTTTGCGTTGATGTTAAAGGATTGGATCGATGGACGTTATCAAATCTTAATTGGCCCTCTCTCTTGTTGACTTTTGTGGACGCTGACAAATCGCCTCCTCTTATGGGCAATCTCGATCTCAAGTCTCGACTTCCGTTCTAAGAAGGCTCAGCGCTCAGGGTTTACGGGGTCTGCTTCGAAGATATGTATACGAATTATAGTGAATAAATCTTCGGTACATACATAAAAAGGTATCCTAATGTACAAGGGAGCAGACGAGGGAATTCCCTTCAAACGAGATTTCAAAAAGGAGAAATCCTGGGCCGTTCGAAAAGTCTGGCGCACCCGACAGTCGACTATCCCATCCCCAGGGCTACGAACAATTTACTTCGCCAATTCCACAACCAGAGGAAGCTGATTATGGGGGTTGCTGATGTTGGTTACGGTGGGCGTAGCGATTCCATTCATTTGCCAAAGAATCTTTTTGTCAGGGTGCGAGAATTGGAAAGATTCTATCAGAAGTGACAAGACGACCTCTGTTTGTAAAAGTGAGCACCAGATGTCGTTTATCTAGGGGGGAAAAAGTACACACTCATCTCCAATTGAGAGAATTTGAACCCGCTGCAAAGCAAAAAAGGTTTAGAATTGTTGGAATGATATGCGCCATGGACATTTGCACGTACATACAGGCCCTTCCGCCTCCCAAGAACGTCATCCTGCCTTGAAGTCAGAACAGGTTGATCAGATCGAAAAAAAAAAAAGATTACA
The DNA here is from genome assembly GCA_019721455.1 of Psilocybe mexicana. Taxonomy (NCBI): domain Eukaryota; kingdom Fungi; phylum Basidiomycota; class Agaricomycetes; order Agaricales; family Agrocybaceae; genus Psilocybe; species Psilocybe mexicana. The sequence goes on along the minus strand of JAIFHD010009837.1, from coordinate 10,111 downwards.
GGTTAGAGTATATTCCTGGAATATGTGCTGTGACCAGCGTTTCTGGCAAAGGTTTGAGCCAACGTTCGGGTTTCCATTCGTACGAGTCAGGTCCCCACAGCTCGGGATTGCGATTGGAGGCCATGATTCCCACTATGACATTGGTGTTATTCGGAATATGAAGCTCAGTAATGTCCCGGCCATCCAACCCTTTGACGGGATTAGAAAGTGGAAGGACAACATCTTGTCGAGTTCTGAGAGATTTGATTCAGTACATTGATTGGAAGGCTCGCACCCCGAGAAACTTACGTCCTCTGTACAACTGATACAGGAGGATACCTATCTCACGATTGAATGTCAGAAAATCAAGTAATAAAGCTGAGTTCGCAACTACGGCTTACAGCCTGAGTGTTTCTCGACATACGGCATCGAGATAAGGGAGAGCGACAAGTCGATCGTAAGGTAGATCACCACCCTGTTGTTCCCGTGCTTCTCTGACTTCCTGTCGGAGTCTTTCCTGAGCTTCAGGGTGTAAGGTTAGTAGATGAAGGATTCGTGACAAGGCTCCAGAGGTGGTGTCCATTGCTGCAAAGATCAAGGTACTAAAGTGCGAAAATGATCTTGGTCGATTCTCCAAAGAGAAATAGAGCAACTTACGACATTTGACCGAGAACTTCTTCGTCTGACATTCTCTCAGATTCACCAGCTTCCAAATTAGCCCTCACTGAAAGAAGAGAAAACGTTAAAAGGTTGATAACAAGAAAAAAGGAAAATCACAAACTAAGGATACTAAGGATATCTTTGCCTTGGCCGACCTGCCGTGAAACAGCTTCATCGCCTTCGGCCAACGCCTTTTTCTTGGAGGTTATTATTTCGACTGAGGTGTTGTGTATGACGTCGACTATATCGCGAAGTTGATGAAGGGACTTCCAGGGCAAGAAGTTCACCACTGCTCTACGAAACCTAGGCGTCCCGATCTTGACCAAGGTCGAGAGCAGATAAGTTCGGAGGAAGATGAACTTGAATGACACGGGACTGAAGACATGATAGCCACAAGGTCAACTCGGCGTACCCGATTTGTGTAAAGGGGGAAAGCTTACACGAGCCGCTTTACTGCTTGACTATATGGGTGGGTTGGTACATCATCCCCAAGGGAGTCAAAAGAGAAGCCAAGTCCACTCTGTCCAACCAATTCAAGGGCGGTTCGAGTCATCCAAGGCAACATATCAATCTTGATCAGATAGCTCGTTCATTAGAATGGCCATCTCACCAACGGGTAGACAAATGACCTACTTCTTTTGGACCATCCTTGACTTTGTTCAAAAAAGTGTTTTTGAGTTGATACGTTACATTGTAGAAGATGGGTACTAAAAACGTTTTAGTCTTTGCAAGTTTCATTCATCGACAACAAGAGCGTACCCATGTCGCGCATATGGGCTATGGAGAACACCGGGTTCAGTAATTTCCGTTGCTTGCGATGTTGTTCGCCTGCCTACGTTAGTTAACGGAGAGAAAAGAGATAGAGGGAGCATACCAAGGGTGCCTAGGAGCCCATGTCCGAATATAACTTTGTTGCCTCTGATAATGAAACGGGGTTAGGCATGCGATAAAAACAGATTCAACGAGAAAACTCACTCAATGAAGGCACTAGTTTCTTCATAAATATATTGGTCCTGGAGAAACACGTTCAATAACAGGCTTTCCTATTTCTTGCATTGCAATGACGATACCTTGACAATGATTTGGTGCAAAGCCTTCGGGTCGAAAACATAGAGTTGGTTTTCCTGTTGAAATTTTTCTGGTGAGCGACATTTTCTTATTCGGGTTGTTTTACTGACTCCAAACAGTGCTTTGATCTTGATGACGCTCCCATCTGCTCAAGACAATTAAAACGTTATACCTCAGGGGGTTGAAGGAGGACATTTACATTTTTCGGCGATCTCTCGGTGGAAATCCCAGGCGTTTGGATTAAAAATCTGGGGAAAGACACCTGTTGAAAGTGAAGATTATTACACATAAAATTGGAGCAGCAACGTTCACATACCTTTCCAAGATTTCGCTGAAGGGCCTGGTAGGTTGTCGAATGCCGATTTCGCGAAGAATTGTCTGAACAGTTTCCATAAGGTCCAAGAGAATGCGTATAAGCTCAACGACTTCAAAATAAGAATCAACATCATAGAGGAAACAAGGAAACCAGGTGGCTTTAGGAAGGAAGGAGAGGGGCTGAAACTTAGAGATATATGAGCAAGACAATCAATACTGGGTGGATCCATGTTATATAGTCTCAGGATGGTCATGAGAAACTTGGAGTTGCAGCATACCGACGAACCGGACGTCCTTTTGGATGACAAGTTCGTGTGTACGTCTTCAGGGTTCGATACAAGGATCTTCCGTTCCCAAGAAGAGTGGAAGGGTCTGTAAATAGGACAGTATGGGACATGTAGCTCTATCTCCAGGATTGTGACGCAATTTGGGATGTGTCATTGAGACAGATGATTCCTAAGTACACAGGGCCGGAATTCTGGGGAGCAGGGGATAAGTAAAGCTCGCAATCAGCGAGAAGACACGGTTATCAGCCCCGATGTCAATATGGGATATCATGAGATCCAACCAAGCATCAGAAACGGACATCTGCTTGTGTTCGAAGTTGTGTGGGACATTTACCAATCAAAAGACTCAGTACGCACTCGTCATTATTATATTTTGGAGGTCGGACAGTGATCGTATCTCCTGAATCATCCCGGGTAAACCACCGAACGTCTTGACATTGTCCAGGTTAGTGCGTGGATTTATAAACGAGGCGAAAGATTGAACAGGGAGCGGTTTAAGAGCGGATGGCCACAAGGGCGTCCAGGAGCCAAATAAGACTGTCCGATGCACATGTAATGAAAAGGTTGGAAGCTTGAAGCTTGAAGCTTGAAGCCTCAAAATTCCAGGACGAGTGCAGCTTGAAACTCTGACATGGCTGAGCAAAAAGAGGTTGTGTTGTCATGCTGCTTGTCCTTTGGGTTGGAAGAGTATATGTAAGAGTACTTATGTTAATACTCGCTTGAAGGCCTGAAGGTTGTGGGAAAATCTTGACCTTACGTAAATAACCTCAAATTAGTTCCTCACTCAAGGTCTTTGGCGAATTCCAACCTGTCCTCAACTTATTCTGAAAGGTTGTACAATTATTTTCTGCGATATATCCTTATCCCAGCAATACTTGTTGTTCCCCTCTTATCCAACACGTTCTACGCGTCACTGGTTCCCCTGCTTTTTGAGGAAGAGGCAACAATCACAGCTCAGCGCTCAGTACTCATCTGTGTTCCTCAGGCGCAGGCAAGGTGCAGGACCTCTCCCCGAACTAAAAGCTGTTGTAAACAACTTGATGGCTCGTTCTTCTTCGTCTACGGGAGAACTAAAGATCACTCTACCATCTGGCATTATTCTGAACGCCAGTTTATGGAGTCCTGACCGGGGATCTTCTTCAAACGGACAGGGTAATAAATTGGCGATATGTCTTCACCCATGGTCGTGGCTCGGTGGCCGGAAGGAGGATCCGTATGTCATTTCTCCGCACTACCCGCCTTCTTTAACCAATCTGATCCTTCAAGGACAGGGTACTAGGATGTCTAATTGATCCTCTTCTAACCTCAGACCACCATGTCCTACTATACAACTCAAGGGGTGTGGGTGGGTCAACTGGATGGTCATCTTTCACTGGCTACAGTGAAGCTGAAGACCTCAAGGGCGTTGTTAAATGGTCTTTAGAAAACATACCAGATGTTTCTTCTCTCGTTGTTATAGTAAGGATTATCCGAATTTTCAATATCACCCGTTGACCCTCACACCCACACTCAGGGATACTCTCATGGTTCACTGATAGCTTCACTTCTTCCAGTATTTCCGTCTGTCAAAACATCGCATATCCTAATCTCGTATCCCCTTGGTCCAAGGTCATGGCTAACGCTCTTCAATTCCTCGTCTTATAATGCAGCTTTGAAAGGACTCATAAAGCAAGATAATTCAAATGTGTTGATCATCTATGGCGATCAGGATGAATTCACGTCGTTGAGCAAATACAAGGCTTGGTCCTCCGAGTTGGGGGGAGGGAACGCGGAAATTCGGGAGATACACAATGGATCTCACTTCTGGAGGGGGAAAAGCGCGGATGATTTGATAGCTGTAATCACAGAATGGCTGAATAGGTCGACTAGCTAGCCTAAGGGTGCGCTTTAGCAGTATGCATACTGTACGTAGAGTGTACCCGATGCAAAGGAGCGCCATCGCGACGACCCATTACCTAATTTAGTACATACTACAACCCATCTTTCTCAACTTGATTCTCTTCTCTCAACTTCTCTCTTCCTTCACATATAAACCCTCTTTTCTCGCTAACGAATTGGACACAAATTCAATCCTCAGTTGATCTTCGTGATCATACTCATATTCAGGGGTGGAAATGTGAGTGGTTGCCACTTATCTGTCACGTCAACGATGTTCATCGACAACTTGTTTCGTGAAATCAAGGCCTCTTCCAGATGAGCGTCCCCGACAGAGTGTGGCCAATCTCATAGGTCGATTCGAGACGCAAACAAAACGTCTTTCTCTTTCTGCGAGTTCGCCGTCGCGCAGTTCCAGTGTCGTATCCCACATCACCGGGGATTCAGCCAAGGAGGACGTCAAAGAGAAACGGGAATGGCCTCCAAAGACTGCCCCGACTCCCGAAAAACCTCCCTTGATTCTACCTTCCCTCTCCTTTCGGAACGCCGCCCCAGCCCCAATTGCTCAATCCTCTTCGAATGGTTCTGAACTTGGGTTGAACAGCAACAGGAAGTTGAAAGATACGGCCGAGTCTACAACGGAGGATTCAGAGGTCCCTCTCACTGCTAAAGCATTAAATGCATCCCAGAGACAGTCGACGGGTGAGCCTAATTCATTCCTAGAAAACTGGAGGAAGGATCTACCATCTTCCCAAGTTGATATGGAATTGGAAGACGCGCCTCCGACTGCAATACCTCAAGGTCAAATCCAACCGGGGGTAGCTACCCCAACTCCTTCATCAGCACAGAAATTGAGTGCTTCGAGCGGTCCACGGACACCAAATTCCAAAGTTGCCAGTAAAGCATCGGTTGCCAAACAACCTACCACTAAAACAGCTGCTACAAAGGTCCCGCCATCATCGGCAGCTAAAGCAATTGCTGCGTCGTCCAAAACACCCTTGAAGACACCCGCGAAACCACCCACACCTAAGGAGCCTGCCACACCTTCTCTTGCACCTTTGAAACCACAGCACACTGGTCAATCTGTGTCTAGTGCTAGTGGAGCCAGAAGGCTTGTTGCAAAACCCTCTGGCAACGCACCGAAGACACCGTCACGCCCAGAAGCTGCTTCTCGCTCGAAGACGCCAACTTCAGCCCGTCCGAAAACCCCTTCTTCAGGGTTATTTGCCCCGACCGCGGCATCTCTCGCTCGATCTCGTAATGCCGCGCCTCCTCTGCCAACTCCCGTCAAGAAGTCCACCCTAAGCAGTAGCTCTCTCGATCGTCTAAGCAAACCTACTGCTGCCTCGAAGGCAAAGATCAATACAGTTACTCCTCCGCCTCCTTCCCGCACTGGAGGGACTTCGACTTCACGTCCTTCCGCGGCAGCTAAAGCTAAGGCCACTGCATCACCATCAAAGGCAAAGAAAGACTCCGCGGAGCCATCCTCTGCAACAGATGCCAGTGTTGGGACACCCGTTGTCGGTGATTCTCTTACAGATGCTCCTACCGAGGAGTCTCAAGAACCTCAACAGGTTGACCAGCAAGTCGGGAGCGTTCCGCATGAAGAATCTCATGAAGTGTTGGAAGACACCACCGACGTAGTAGATACAAGCAAACACGGCGAAGAAGTTCTCCGATCCGAGGGAGAGGTTAAACAAGACTCTCAAACTGTTGGTTCCTCTAACAATGAAGCAACACCCATTTCCCCTGCCCCTGCCCCACAGGCCAAACACTCCGAGGACGTACCATCTCCTGTCATTGAAGATGATATGCCTCTCTCTACCTCAACCCACCCAGAGGTGAAGGACAACCTCGAAGATATTGTCAATTTGCTTGAAAGCGTTTCTGTAAAGGAACCTATCCACGAACATGCCATCAACGCTGTCGATATACCCGATGACATTCTTGAAATACCTGCCGAAGACGACAAATAATTGGCTTGCAAGAATCACAAAGACGCAGGAGAATTCAAAATTCGAAGCCTAGTTCGATCACTCTATTCACTGTACAAAGTTTTATGAACCATCCATATTCTTATCTCTAGGGACGCCAGAACCATCACCCATTATATTTTTCTCTATATCCAGCTGCTTTTTTGTGGGTTGGATTATAATGGGTTTTCCGACTATCACATAGATACCACTTCGTTTCCATTTAAATGTCATCCTCATCCTTGCTTTGAAATTTTATGCCTATTCCTTAATTCAAATTGTTCCAATTACAAGAAATCTCTTCCATCGTGGAAAGCTACCAATCTCCTCCGAACATTTCTTCCAATATTGAAGGAACGATGAAGAGATGTTGAACGATTCATGAATTTTTGATGAATTATTTAGGCTACTGGGAGAGTCTGATCATGAGGGAGTCATTCCCACGCGTCGCGATCATCTTAGAGGGACGCGTCACATCTAATTGTAACTTGCTATCAAACCACATCCACCATTATGTCGACACCTTCCTTGAACAACAAGCCCTCTGAATCATCGAAGCAGGAAGAGCCTCCTAAGAACGAGACCCAAGCTCATCTAGGTGTCTTGGAGGAAGATGACGAATTCGAAGAATTCCCCGTTGCTGGTAACTCCCGCAACTCCAACTCCAGTATCAATATGTTGACCCCAACACTCTATGTCCTTAGATTGGGATGACTCGAAAACTGATCTTGCACACCTAAGTGGTGCTGCACCTGGTGCTGCCAAATCTGGAGGGGACAAGTTGTGGGAGGACAATTGGGACGATGATGACATCGAGGATGAATTCAGCGTTCAGCTGAGGTGAGTGGCATTCTGGGGCATCGCAGGAACGGAGAGTTGATGAAATATATTTTAGGAACGAACTAGCAAAGACCAAGACAACGAGTGGAACGCCAATGGAGCATTAGTGACGCAAACTGTATTTTGTATTCGGATATTACCATATTTCCTTTCTCTCCTTCACCTGGCATCAACATGGGCTCGGCCGTACCTGCACGAACGAGAAGATAAAATACGATATTGTCATTAAAGGTATAGAAAAATGAAACAAAAGGTCGTGATATCTCGTTATACGTGTACTACTGAAGTATAGATGACAGATCGCTTAGAGCCACAGATTACGCATCGCCTTTGCCTGGCTGCTTTTCGTTCTCCTCAATGGTCTCAGTTTCTGATCCAGGCAGGCCCATAGCAGTGGTGTCATAACCATGGGCTTCGAGGTATTCTCGGAACTTTGGAAGGAACGATCTTTCAGTGGAAAATTCTCAAGTTTTCAGCGGGATGAACAAACCTCGCGGTCCTCAACCTCCATACCATCAGTGGTAAGAGGTTTGATGAAGAGGAACGTGATCAGAGCACTCAAGACAGCCATTCCTATGAAATCCTCTCTCTCTCAGTTCTGGGGGGATGTTGGGATGTGATCACGTACCACTTCCTACCCAGAAGGGGCCAGTGTTTCCTCTGTCAGAACTTGACCCGCCGAAGGCTGAACACAACTATGGTCAGTGTTTGTATGGAAAAGGGTTTCAACCGTCTTACCATCGATCATGGGTGGGAAGGCTACGAGATACATTTTTGTTTTAGTTCAGCGGAATTGAAAAGTAAAAAAAAATTACTCCTCACCCCAAGTACCAACAAATGCTCCGACTTTACCAATGGCAGCTGCAGTTCCATAAAATTGACCACGAACGGCTGTAGGGCTAGTTTTGCTGGCCAACAATCCAAGGCAGTTACCAGGGCCTACAGAGCCATCGTTAAGACAGATATCAATCGATGACCATGTCAACCTCACCTAGCTCTCCGAAGGTCAAGAAGATTCCGTAGATGACCTGGGAGACATAAGTCAAAGAAAGACATTGTGGACGCGAAGAACTCACAGCGAAGGCGGCGATATGATTTGTGAGACTTGAAAGATATAAGTAAAAAAAAATTGATCATGGAACATCAACTCACTGTTTGTACAGGCCACTCATGAGGAAACCAACGATAGCTTGTAAAAGGAGGCCCAAAATCTAGAAACAGTCACTTACTTATTACAAATAATGGACTGTTCGCAAAAGCCTACCATAGTGTTTCTTGCTCCCAAATAATCGACGACAAAAGCTCCACCAAGAGTTCCTGGCATGTAGAACAAACTACTTCTGTCAGAACGACGTCAGAGAGAATATTAGACACGATCTCACTTGATGACAACATTCCATCCAAAAACGACCGTGAGTGCTGAAGATCCTCCAGTGATGCTATGTCGAGGCCTCTTTAAATTAAAGATCTAAACCGGCCTTGAAACGATGCTCACCGATCGACAATAATTGACGAATAAAGACCGAACTAAGACCAAATGGTTAAACTGAGGATAAGAGGACAGCGAATCGACATAAACTTACAGGATATACGATGAAGTCGTAAAGGAACCTGGAAAAACCTTGTCAGGATTGTGGTGTGGAATTTGAATACTAGGACTGACCATGTGAATGAAATGGCAGCCAATCTACCACCATAACGGCGAAGTACCAACCAATAAGGAATACTGGCGTGCTTCATCGAGTCTTTCCTATATCGGGCAGGCTCCTCCATGCTCAGACGCCAGATAAACACAGCGAGGGCGGGAATGACGCCCAACCCGAGGGAAAGGCGCCAAACAGCGCGTAGATGGTCATGGCCAAAGCTGAGTAAGTAGTCATAAATGCTGCGAAGGTTGAAGAAAAAGGATTCGATACACACATCCAGAACAGGACAAGGGGAACAAAGGCGGCAACGACAAAACCGAAATCGATCATAGAATCTGTACCAACGAATTAGTATTCTGACAGAGCTTGACAGGACAAATTGGGTGAGTAGTTGACTGACTAGTTGCCAAAGCAAACCATCTATGCTGAGCATTTTTGCTGATGCCAGGCTCCTCCGATTGTTCAGAAGCAGAAACTGAACCACAAGGATATTCTGCGCCCACACCTATACCAAGTAGGAACCTAAGAAAAAATGGTTGAGAATTGTCTTGGTGGTCCTATTTTGGAAACTCATATACCGCATTGCGCTGAGCATACTCAACAATCCCCCGACACTATCATGGGCACCCGCAGAAGCTGCAGAGAGGAGAGAGAAAAGAGCCACAATGCCCGTTGCGGTCATCTAGGGAAGAAAATCAGGTACAATGGATCGATATGGAGAAGATAGTCAAATACCATTCCGAATTTTCGGCCAATTTTGTCAGATAAATAACCTGTTTTTGAGGCAATCATCTCAGTAACTCATACCAACGAAAGGTTGCCATCGACGACGCACCGAAACTCAGCATGCCCACGATAGTTCCTGCGAAAGCAAGACTGCTCAATGTCCTGCTGTAGTTGTGGTGAGAAAGAGCTTCGGCTCCATAGACCCTGGTCAATACTGAAAACCAAAGGAACCCTAAGAAACTTGACGATGAAAATGTTCGGCGGGGTACTGACTAGTGTTGACTAGGACATCGCGAGTTTATTTTTGCACACTGTAGCTGATGAAGGCGAAGAAGACTTACCACTGCCAATAATGCCATTCGCATATCCTGTAAAGCTAGTTGAGTTTGGAATATTTTCGACAATAAAAGCGTGTACCATCAGAGAAGAGGGCGGTACCACATCTAAAGATGACTGGTTATCAGTTTGGGTGAACAGGAAGAGGATTTGAGGTGGACTTACGCAAAGATGAGAGAGACACTCTTGATTCGTTCTTTGAAAGTCGCGGTCATGGTTGAAGACGTTCGCGCTTACGCCGAATGGTTCGGAGAGACGGATGGGGTGGATCCTCACCGAAAAGGATGCTTCTTATATGAAGGGGTATCGAGCGCATGGTCAGAATCGGAGTCAACATATTGGGCTCCTAATCCATCAATCAATATATGGTGACTGAAAGGGGAAGTCCTTGGGAATTCTGTATCTG
>JAIFHD010009819.1:0-11230 GCA_019721455.1 Psilocybe mexicana | reverse complement strand
TACCCCACACCAACCCCACATTAAGGCTCTGAGAATATGACGTAGAAAGTTTATGACCGTCTATCTCAGAATTCTGCTCAACTCCGTCCTTAAAATGGAACAGAGTTTAATGCAATGGACATTATGCATGACCGTCGTCGCCGGACTCTTCGCGCACATCTCTTACATGAACGGGATTTATCCGTATCAAACGTTCGCGTTGTATTGCCAATGAGGTTGGGTTCTTCGTCTTCCCAGCGCATTGAAACAAGAACGAGAATGTATGTACCCCTTCAAAAATACTCAAAAGCCATCAGAGGCGCAGGATGCCTGATTTCAAATAAGCGTTACTATATCCTGGGGCAACCCCCGGCACACGTTCTGATCTTCTTAATCTTAAAATCAAATAGGGGTTGCGACAAATATAGGATACACTCTAATTGGCGATATGAGGATTGTTGGATGGCACGGAATAATTATGACTACAAGACGAACTTTCTATCTGCCAGTGCATTCCAAAAACTACGCCAAGTTACCATTCGTAAATTGGTTGTCTTACGCTTCTCGCATTCTCATTAAGGCCCAGGCGAGCTGGAAATATCTTACGGCCATCCAGAGAAGAGAATAGTTCAGGCGTATTTACATCCATTCACAGACTAAGTATCCTTCTAGAGAAAGCTTAATATCTTTGAGATAGCCAATTCTTCACACAAGTTTACAGAGGAAAATGAAAGTTCCGCTTCCCAGCTGAGTGTCCAAACGACCTTCGAGAAACTGCGTTCATCAGAATCGCGGCGACCCGCCGCGCAACGATGAAGTAATTGTATATGGAGTCCTAGAGTGCCCCAAAAAGGAGCCCAAAATTGTATATAAGGACCTTGAAATTTACCCTTGTCAGCACTCATCCGTTGGATAGTACAGATTTTCTCAACAACACTCAACTCGAAAATGAACTTCACTGCAGGCTTCCTCGCCCTTTTGGCCGCTGCCCAGACCATCGTGGCCTTCCCCCTTGGCTCCTCCGACGCTGAGGTATGCGCATATTGCTCTCCAAATGTCAAGGGCGTGCGAAATTGATACCTGAATACTATCAGGCTGCCGTCAAACCAGTCCCTGTAACCAAGCTCGTTTGCGATGGAGACACTTACAAGTGCACCGCCAATTTGGTCAGTCACAAGATACTTGAGCGGGGCCTCTGCACCTCAGCTTATTTTTAAAACCCACAGGACTACGGAGATGGTAGGTGGGTCGCTCAATGGAACACTGCCGTGTTCCACACCGGTCTCTGGGGATCTCCCGACCATAACCAAATGGTATGTCTGAATTTCCTGGCCCAGTGAGCAAGCTCGAGGCTAATTATGCCACGCTGACCGCGCTATAAAACAGCAACAAATGGCGATGGCGCCCGTCCTCGTCACTTCACTCAAGTGCGACGGTGATTCCTACAAGTGCACTGCTAAATTGGTAATTATTTCCTTTTAAGGCAGTAGTGTTTGTACTCACATCCTGGATGTGTGGAATACAGGACTTTGGTGATGGCCGATGGGTCGCTCAATGGAGCTCCAACGTTTTCCACCAATCCTTCACCGGCTCCGATGTACGTTTTTCTACTAATAGAGACTCCAGAAACTGGTTGTTGATTATCATTCTTCGACTAGGTCTCTGCCATGGCCCCCGTTGCGGTCACCAAGCTCATGTGTGACGGCGACACCTACAAGTGCACTGCTAACTTGGTGAATAGGGAACATGTACCATTAATGCTCTGAAGTTGACGATTTTTATCAGGACTATGGCGATGGGCGCTGGGTCGCACAGTGGGGAACCGCCGTCTTCCACACAAGCAACGCAAACACCGGCTTTTTGAAGCAAGGCTTCTGAATATCTCAAAACTTCGAAAAACCTTTCCTTGCGCAACTGAAATGAATGATTGGGGAAATTCCGTCGGGTAGAGCATGGCTTGCACGGAAAAAAGGTTTCATATGTTTGTTCAGAATACATAACCACCCCAGTGTCGTTGATAAATTTAAATTGAAAAAGTATACTCTTGTGAATTTGATCTCGAGATAAATAACCGTTGGAGTTGGTTGCAGTCGTTGGTGTGAGATGTTGATTTTTGCTGAGTATGTAGCCAATCATTCAAAGGGTTCACCTCTGTAGGGAAGGTCGTACGTAATCTCCAATCCCTCCTCAATTTCCGCCCGAAGTGGATGAACAAGGACTTGTGGGTTTTTCTTGTTGAATCGCAAAATCTCAAGTTTCGCGAACTCTCCTTTTGAGAGAATGTTTTCCTTCCCGATATCACGACCACGACAGCGACACTTGATCATATCGAGTAATTTCTGAGGCACAATGCCAATGTTGAAGGTCGAATAATATAAGACCTGGAGATTTGGCAACAGGATGTCGTTTCCTTCCGACGCCCTCAGAGAAGGATTCAGAAGGTTGGGTATTTGATTTGCCACCTGTTTGTAGTTGCGAGTGTTGTTCGAGCCGATATAAAGGAATTTGGTTGAGGGAAGTGAGGGAAAGAGAAGGGAGAGGCTCTCGACGTCGATTGTTGCCTCTGTGGAAAATCCAAAAGCGCGCAATGAGCATCCAGACCGAGTGATGAAATCGATGACGGGAACGGCGGGTATATCTCCATGGCCTCCAATAATAATGGATAATCTATGGAGAGATTTACTTGCTGTCACATTGTTGAAAAAGAACGATGGTTCACTGCTTGAGACGATCAGGGATTTGAGATGTTTGGGAAGGACGACATGACCACTCCAGTTCGGAAGAGATTCAATATCATCTTGACCAGTGCTTGCTTCCCCCATGCTTCTCGGCTCAACGTGAACGCGAAGCATTTTGAGATTGGGTAAATTGCCCATGATTGTGGAAAGGTCAGAGTATGCCCCGGTCAGTCGGGTCAAGGTCAGGGACGTTAGTGCAGCCCATGGGCCAGTATTGCTGCGAATATTACGGGCGTCACCCATTCCTGTAGGCATCAAGCTATTTAAGCCAGGTTGGTTTTCTGCAGAGGCGGGTCAAATCCAGTAACAACCATAACACATTGGAGATCAAACCTGCAATTCCAACTGAGCTGCATCTGAGAACATACATGTTCACATCAAGAACCCTCCACTGCACAGAGTATTCCCCGATTAGGTCAAATAATTTATTCGGCGATGTCCTGGATGATTGTGTTTCAAAGGGAAATGGGTGGACGATGACCGTCAAGGGTCGGCCAGAAGCACGATCGAGCCATTCTCTCGCCAATTGTAAGCGGACTTCGAGGTTTTGGCTGAAATCTGTGACTTCGATCCAAGTCCACAGGTCAGGCATGTCCCAGGCAATGTCTCTCCATTCTTTACAGATCTTCCCGAGAAGGAGAGGTGAGGACGTAACACAGCTCCGGATTCTGCACTTTCGGTGTGGATGGATGTGACAAGGTGTATGATATGCGTGGAATATGCGTTGCATGACGGGTAGAGGGAAGTGTTTCTGGGGCATTGTAATGGTAAATTGGTCGCTTGGAACAAGTCTGGGGACATCTTTATGTAGAATTAGCATCAATCTTCGGGACCACAGCAAGGAGCCGTACAGATAGCCTGACTCATAGATCAGGAGCACAAAACCCGTGGCCCATAGTGCTTTCTATATAAAGCATGCCAAAGTGCCGGTTAAACCGTAACCCAGCTCGAATATCTCCGCCGAAGTAGTCTCCCTTTAGTGAAGAACATGTTCGAGGGATCATCCCATTTCTCGGGTGTCACGGGCAATCTTTCACCTACGACTAAACCATATAACGGTCAATAATTGGATGGGTACTCAAAACTCCGGGTCCGACATGGATCGGAGCTTTGCTTCTAACGTAGTACTCACCGAAAAGCGAGCATAGTAAATAGATTTTCAGAATATGTGATTTTGAAGCTTTGTTTGGTTTTCCATTCACTGGCAGGTAGGCCGGTTGAATTTCACTGGGATGCTGGGTGGTACAGTATAGCAGGTATCATCGTGATCCGACGCCAGGGAAATAATACAGGTCGGATACAAGAAGAAAGAGTCGTTGAGAAAACCACCAACAAGGCGTTTCTTTCCGAAAACAAAGGTAGCGGACCATTCATTGACAAACAGGAAGGCCGCGATACTTTTTGGAAGAAACTTTAATTTTATGTCCTTTTTTCTACAACAATAATCAGCGATGTCCCTTGGAAGTTTGTGGGGCACAGAAATTTGCGCACCTCTTTTTTGGACAACCAGTATATTTCAGTCATACTCCACCCAGCCTTCTCATATGCCGCTCAGAACCTTGAATATGACCAGGTTGACTGGATGAAACATTGGATGCAGACGATGACACAGGGACGCGGAACAACGATGGTTCGACGAAGATGATGAGTAGAAAAAACAAAAGAAAAGGAAATAATAAAATGTTTGGAACAATTTGAGCTTTGAATCAAGGTGAAGGGGAAACGTGTGACAAATGTGTGACAACACTCTCAACTTTCGCTCTCATCCAAATTTTGTCTTTTGTTGAGCCCACCCTAATGCTATCAGCCACTCCTTCCTCTCTCGACGCTTTTGGCCTCGATCCGTCCGCGATCAATCCATCCACCTCCTCACACCGACATAAGAAGAAAAAAAAGAATAAGCGTGCCCATGAAGATGACACCCAAGATGAACATCCAGAAGGACCACAGAAGAGGCATAAACCCAATGATACTCCAGAAGACGATCCTCTATCCCAAGAACCTTCTGACAACACTGAAAAGCCGAAAAAGAAGAAAAAGAAAGACAAAGGGAAATGGGGGGTAACTTCATTGTCAGAACAAACCGACGCTGAAATCGAAGCGAGCTCTCAAGCATCTGCTGCTGCGTTGCTTTCCGCAATCGTCGCCGCCTCTGTGACGAATCCCGATCCTCCGCAAATTCAAGCACCTCCACCAGTTATTGATCCCAGTCTGACTGCCCCGCCTCCTGTTCATCAAAACGATCCTTATCCGCCAATGCACCCCTATGCATACCCTCTTGCACCTCCAACTTTCGATCCTAATGTCCCTTCTCAGAATGTCTTTTCTCCTCCACCTCCACTCGGCGGCGGGGGAGCCTTTTCTGAACTCTCATTTGGTTCAAATGAAGACCTTTTACGCGCTTTGCAGGACCTTGATATGAGTAAAATTGCTAGTGTTCTCAAAAATCTGGGAGACGCTGCATCAGCCAATAACGCGCAGAATGCCACACCTCTAAGCTATGTCCCTGCTCATCTAATGCAACTTCCGCCGGCCACTTTGAGCCACTATCCGACAGCGTCAAATTCGATTCTTGGTATCGATCCGAAACAAACAATGGCTTCCACCAGTCATCATAAGAGGACGATAAATATGAGCCTCCCCGGAAACGAGCAGCATACAAATCCTGAACATGCTTATATTCTTGCGAACAAATGGTTGAACCCCAGTAAACTTGCCGAACTTGTCAGAGATGAAGGTAATGCTTATGATGCTTTTTTCATGGTTTTGTTCACTGAGTCACCGAGATGGTCCGTGTAGGTCTCGTCTATAAGAAAGGGAAATTCTCCGCCATAGAAGAACAGCAACTGAAAGCTGCAATCGAGAATTACCGTCATGTTAGTCTTCGCCTGCCTTTGTGATCGCCTTTTCTAACGTGAAAAAAATTTGCAGTCTAAACAGCTTAGTGAAGATGCATTGCTAGCCAAGATTTTTTCCAAGGGTGATAAAAGCAGGGATACCGCTTTCTGGTCAGAACTGAGTAAGGCAAAAAAACATGCATAGTATATTTGCATCCTCTGATCAACCATCGTCCAGCTGCTGCCGTTCCTTTGCGTCCCATCATCGCTGTCTATCATCATGTCCGTAGAACTTATCATCCGCTCAAACAACAGGGTGTGTGGCAACCTGAAGAAGACGCAGCTTTGACACAGTTAAGCTTTTGCTCCATCGACCTGATCTATTATTCACATCCATTCTAGAGCTGTCGCAGATTACGGCCAGCAGTGGGAAAAAGTCAGCTTTCGTGTTGGAAGAATGGCGTCCGATTGTCGCGACCGGTACAGGAATCATATCTTCAATCGGGACGTGCGTGTTACAGGTCAGAACATTTTACTTTTTGGTTCCAGGATGACACCGGCTAACCCTGTCATTCATCTTTACTGGAACATCAGGACACTGGTCAAAAGAGGAAGAGGAACGACTAATTGAAATTGTCACTGAAATGACAATAAAACAAGGGAAAGACGCCGACAATGACGTCTTCTGGGGTAGAGTAAGCGAGCTTATGGGTGGCAGTCGCGGTCGTCAACAATGCCGCATCAAATGGTTTGTCTTTTTGCTTACTGAATTACTTCCGTGACTCAAATAACTTGTCTTCACAAAGGACCGATGCTCTCAGTAAAACGGTCAAAAATGAAGGCCATAAGCCAAGATGGAGTCAACAAGACGCTTTCATCCTCGTTCACAAGTATGTTTGACGTGCTACTTCTGCCCGTATACGTCACTAAATAACGTTTCAGAGTCGATTCGCTCAATGTCAGAGATGATACAGAAATCGATTGGAAGCTCATATCAGACCCTGATTGGAATCTTTGGAGTGCCCATACCCTCCAACGGCGGTGGTTGACCATGAAGAAAGGCGTGAAAGGCTACGAAGAAATGACGCACCAAGGTATGCCGTTTCTTGAAACCTTTTTGAATTTTCTCTATTTGATGCTCACATTAACCCTGAAGAAATCATGGATATTCTTCGGGTCAAGAAAGCCCATCTTCCAGCTGCACCTCCTCCAACTGTGCGCAAGAAAAAGGAGAGAAAGGTTGTCAGTGCACCTGCTGTCAATGACCCCGAATCGAGGGATAACGACCTGCCACCTCAACCCGGTTCAAGCACTGGTCCTGGAACCGGAATTTGAGCTAGCCGCTCACAGATTCTATTGTGCATTAAGCTCGAAGAAGACACAATTATCAATTTAGTAATTATGTTGTACATTCCAATGAACATAGTTTCCTTACATATAACCTTTTATTGTTCTAATCCCTTCCTCAACACCCTAACTCGGTCCACCAACGCGTCCGCCTCCAAATAACATCCTTTCAGCCATCTATTAGTTTGACCATCCTTCGGCGCATCAGATCCGTCCTTATCCCTAAAAGAAGTGCGGGCATGCAATACACGTCGATTATCGAACAAAACGGCATCTCCCTCCCGCAATAGGTATTCAAACGTATTTGTCGGATCGTTCAGCAGCTGAGCGAAACGAGCAAGGGCAGGATAAAACTCCTTGGGTGTATTCAAGGGTAGAGGCGCCTGGAAAGGGGGGGAATAATTGATGTGGGATATCTCCTTCTCAGAAGAAGATTTATGGAGGAGTTCGATCGTGAAATGTTCTCGGTGAAGATGGTGACCATCGTTGACATAATGGAATGAGACGGGGGTAGTGGTGAGGATATCGAAATTAGCGGGGTATTGATCTCGGAGAACTCGAGCTGCGTGTAATGCATCCACGAAGACGGAGGTTCCACCAATGACTTGGTTCCTGAGACAGTGCAGTATCTGGTATCGAGGGGGGTGTTGGAAATATCTAGACGACTGTTTAGAATCTACTAAAAGGTTCTTAAAAAAAAGGACAACTCACAGAAGATCCATGTGCAATCCGAGATCCAGGTTGGTATACGCAATGTTCTTGCTATTGCTGATATTCATCACGTCCCATAAAGGACCATAAAACGTCGGACGGATCTCCCCAAACCGCTCCGCGACCTTTCTAAGCTCGCACTTCTCATTCGACGTCTCTTGGTTCGGCACCCCAGAAAGGAACAAAATCCCATATTGAGACAACTGTGTGATGGCATCCACGAGTCCCTTGTCCGTTTTGACCTTCTCGTAGGGGATGAACAGATCGGGAACCCGCGAAATCGACTCGTTCGTCCATGACTGTTCCGCCAGATGGTGATCAAGGTGCCATTCTGCCAATTTGGTAGGTGATGCATGGCGCTCGAGGAAACTTTGGTCAAAGGTCGACTTGTGGCCATCCGTCCATGTTATATCGATCCCACGAGACGTCACCTTGACGCTTTCTGGGTCCTCGGCAGGAGCGATGGTTAGAGGGATGTCCGATGTCCGATGCAGCTTCTGCCGTGTACTTGGGTGTACACAATCAGATGACTGACACGAATCGCGCAGCCAGACATAAGGAAAGGATGCATCTTTCAGCGCATGAACCGTCAGAGCATCAGGCGTTCGCGTGAGGGTCGTCCATGTTCGTTTTTGGTTTCGAGCCGTTGCAAAGACTGGAATCCTTCTAGTAGCTGTTTTCTGTAGGATCGAAGTGGAGAGTGAACCAAGCATAGGACCTATGGTAACCGCGGACGAGTAGGGACAGGAAGAGGATTGTAAAGAATAATTCAGCCAATTGCCAGAGAGAGAGATGGAGGAAAGCAGATGATTCTAGGCAGAGATTGCTCCGGTCTAATTTTGGACATCGGTGCCGGAGATTTGGACTGTCCTCCGACTCTTCAAGACTGCCTTGGCTTCCGCCTCCCAATCGAATTAAAAGGATGTCTATTCTCTGTGAACACTATTGAAACAAGATCATTAAGATCGATCAATGGAACATTAAAACTACGAACAAAAAGTCCATATTGGCTCTCTAGTTGGATGAAAAGTATGTACGATGTATGGATAGACGAGAAACAAGGGGTTTGGCGAAGGGTTCAAAAGGGTAGGAACAAAACCAAACCGAGAAAAAAGAGCGGAGATTGTCCAAAAGAAAAAGTAGAGGATATTACACGAGAGTTACTGATTCTTTGAGTACATGTGAAGCCGTGTCTTTTTTGTAATTTGGGTATCGAGTATAAGGGGCGGTATCGCTAGCCTTACATGACTTTTGAAGGCCTTCCGATGGTCGTGACCTTAGCGAAAGTGTCAATAACATTCGACCTGAGGAACATCGAAGCGAACGTACCGTGAAGCCGATCTTCCTCAGTTTCTCAGCATCAACAAGCAAGCGACCATCAAACACGAAGGCAGGCTTGTTCATGCCAGCATAGACGGCCTCCCAGTCAATGTTGTTGAACTCTTTCCATTCTGTCGCAATGACGACAGCCTCAGCGTTCTTGCAAGCCTCGAGCGCGGAGCTGCAGATGTTGACCTGCTTCTTGACTGAAAAAAAAAAAGACCAGTCAGAATTAAAAAGAAGAAAAAGATGGATTTCAAAATGTCACGTACTGTTGTCGAGAGGAACGAGTGGGCTTGCTTCCTGGAGATCAAGCCAAATTTGATCGGAGGAAACCTGAGGGTCGTACACGTTAACAAGGGCCTTCTCTGATTGGAAGTCCTTGATAAGAGTGATGGCGGCAGACTCGCGAGTATCACCAGTGTCTGCCTTGAAGGCAAAACCGAGCACAGCGATGCGCTACAAAATAATCATCAGTCAAATGGACAAATACGAAAACGTTTAAAGAATTTACCAACCTTGCCAGTGATGGTGTTGAAGAGGGTATCTACAACTCTCTTCGAGAAGCGGCGCTTCTGGTACTCGTTCATCTCGACAACTTGACGCCAGTAGGCAGCGACTTCAGGCAAATGCAAACTCTCGCTCAAATAAACCAAATTGAGGATATCCTTCTGGAAGCAAGATCCTCCAAATCCGACACTGGCCTTGAGGAATTTTGGCCCAATTCGAGAATCGTAACCGATGGCATGTGAGACTTCATCAATGTTGGCACCGGTAGCTTCGCAGATAGCGGACAGAGCGTTGATAGAGGAGATACGCTGGGCGAGCATGGCGTTGGCGGCGAGCTTGGAAAGTTCGGACGACCAAAGGCCCACGGTCAGGATACGATTCTCACTAAATTTGGAAAATCCGTTAACCACACACATGGCATCGCGACACGCTGAATTAAAAACTTACGGAACCCAGTTGGCGTAGACCTGCGACAAGCTGGTGCACGCGTCGATACCTTCCTGTGTTTGGAGGGATCCGATAAGGACGCGATCAGGGCTGAAGAGGTCGCTAATAGCCGTTCCCTCTGCAAGGAACTCAGGGTTGGAGAGGATGTCGAATCGGCAGTTTGGTTTGGAGTTGGCCTCGAGGATAGTGCGCATCGACTCAGCGGTGCGACATGGCACAGTCGATTTCTCGACGACAATCTTGGAGGAAGTGGCAACAGTCGCGATGCGGCGCGTGGCAAGCTCAACATAGCTTTATATAGAAAAATGGGTTAAATGAAATGAAAAAGGGCGGAAAAGAATAAGGCGTGTCAGAATAGTTCAAACCTCCTGAAAAAAACAACAACGCTGGAAGATTTACGTACTTGAGGTCTGCGGCGAACCCAGCACCAACACCGCTCTTCTTCGTGGGCGTGTTCACGCTGACAAAAATCAAATCAGCTTCCTCGATCGCCTTGTCCACGTTGGTGGAGAAGAAGAGATTGCGGCCTCGAGCCTGGCGGACAACGTCCACCAGTCCAGGTTCATAGATGGGCAAGGCGAAATCAGGACTGTTCCAGGCGTCAACACGAGCCTGGTTCAGGTCGACAATGGTGACAGTGATATGTGGGCATTTGAGCGCGATGACGGCGCAAGTGGGACCACCTAAGGAACAGGGCAAGGGGCAATGATGAGTGATTCAAATTTCAGGGGATATCGAACCCGCTGAGCAAATCGCCCGGTGCAAAATGCTGCTGGCGGGATTCCAACACGAAAACGAGCTCACCGACATAGCCCGCTCCAACTAGACAATGGCGAGGTGGTTTAAAGGACGACAATCAACTTGATATTCGAGGAGGAGATATAAAGGATAAAGTACGCACTGCAGCAGATTTTCGTGACTTTAACGGGAGCCATGTCTAAATATCTAGATTTTGGTCTAAGATGGGGGAGAAGATGAAG
The DNA here is from genome assembly GCA_019721455.1 of Psilocybe mexicana. Classification (NCBI taxonomy): domain Eukaryota; kingdom Fungi; phylum Basidiomycota; class Agaricomycetes; order Agaricales; family Agrocybaceae; genus Psilocybe; species Psilocybe mexicana. The sequence continues at coordinate 361 of JAIFHD010009819.1, read as the reverse complement.
GTAAGAAAGAAAAACGCGCTGATGTTAAATAAATAGGCGTTGTATGGCCTTTGGTCATAGACGGCTGCCTCCTTATGTCACAAATACGGAATCTAGGCCTTATTTGGTTATGTTCCTTGTCTCCGTTTTCGGCCCTCCTCCTCTCCTTCACATCTTTTCCGTGCCTATTCATGGCCATATCTTGTTCTTACACTCCGTCAACATTCTTTTTCATTGATTATAGAGATGGATGTCCGCCAGCCTCCAGGAAATTTGAAGCATAAATAGTTGGCGTTGGTCGAAGGGCTCTTAGGCTGCCCAGACCGACCTCCCAATCATTCCTTTAGTCCGTCTTGGCATCGAGTCCCCTGGATTGAAACTT
>JAIFHD010009792.1:0-10971 GCA_019721455.1 Psilocybe mexicana | reverse complement strand
CGGAATCTGGGAGCACCAACTCGTTGCGGAGTAAGAATTGTTGGGCGCGTGAAGGAAGGTCCTCGAAGGCGAGGGAGTCGAAGGAGTAGGGCTTATCATCCACAGGGTACAGTTCTAACAAACGCTTTTCGAACTGTTTGTCGGCGTCCTCGGCGGCCTGAGGGTTCGACATGATGATGAGGGATTCGGCGGTGAGGAGGAAAAAGGAAAGAAAATAAAATAAAAGATTCGAGACGGTTGAGGAAGGAGTGGGGGAAGGCGGGTTGGAGAAATGGTGTCTCCAAACCTCGCCATTTATACCTTTGAGATTCGAGTGGCTTTATTTGTTCCGTCAATGCCACAATGTGATCGTAGGTGGTAGAAGCCCCCAGAAGTATGTGACGGGAGGTGTAAGAGCGGAAAAAAGCACCGCGAGGCTTTGTCCTCTTGTTGTACTTTTGTGACTTTGAGCCCTTTCACATCCCCCCTGTCAACGGTTGGGATTTGATTTCGACAGTGGCGATCTTCAACGAGAAACAAGGTTGCGTAGGATATCAGGTCTGGATTAAAACGATGGCGTGGTAGTTGATAGTGTGCTCGATTCTGAGGACACGATTCATCATACGTGGACTTTAGAAAATGGAAGTACGCAGAACATGCCGCATTTGGATTCTCTTCTGTAAAAGGCGATGCTAGGGTTGAGCCAAATAACTGGTCATGATGCATGATGTCGAATAGAACGATTACTCTGGATGAGTCAAAGGTTGAGTGAGAGGAGTTTAAAAAAGAAATTATAATTGTTCGAGAGATTACTCACGAGTCACAGGCTAGTCAGTATCAATTCTGAACTGATCCGGGCTGTATATTTTGCAGCGCAAAACAAAGGAGAACAATGAAAGAGTAGAAGATTGCGACAAGCTCAAGGAACACGACAGCAAGACCGTGACAACGCCTGGAAAGTGGAAACTGTACAGCCCCCGGAAAACTCCAGAAGAAAATGCACACAAAACCTGTCTGTTGTACGAATTTGGGACGCCCGGGCCGGAGTCCCAAGCCGGAGTCCAGAGCTTCGGAGGAGTAACGTTGCACCTTGGATACAGTCATCATGAAGAAAGGCTATATCAATAGCATACCAAATGTGAGTTCTGAGGACTCGAGATTTTGTTGTAGTTAAGGCTTGGGGAAATTGCGTGAATTTTCAAACACTAGACCCCCTCCAGAAAGGGTTTGAGTTGTTTTGCGGCCAGAATTTGAGGGATTTGACCGTGAGATTCATTTTGGGCTAGCACGAATATTGGTTCGTATAGTGGTTGTGGCATGGGCATGGGATTGTTCAAGTCATCTGGCCCAAGACGAAACAAAGCTTTGAGATACCCTGAATAGAAAGTGGCTAACTATTTTTTCATTAGTCGATTGCCAGGACCCTGGAGGAGCACCGTCAAATGTAAGTGGCAAAGGGCAGAAATACGATCAGAGGCCCGGGACATTGAAGGAGAGAAATGGCATGTGTTTCGGTGTCTAGCAGCGGATTATTAGGCGACGGAACGTATTCTCAAGGCTTGAGTCTGTTCTGGGAGGATTGACACGCCCGGTGTATAGCCGTAAGTGACGTGCAATCCAGCATTCCAACTCACGATGAGTCATAGAGCGCAGTCCCCAACCGCTCGACCACAACCAGTTGCCTTCGTGCCGGATGAAGAAAGGAAGGACGAGGTGTCTTCGAGTTTCGGTGTCTAGCAGCGACTTGTTAGGCGACTGAACATCCTCTCAAGGTTTGGGCCTGATCTGGGAAGATTGACACGCCCGTGTAAAATCCAGCATTCTCACTCACGATGAGTCATAGAGCGCAGTCCCAACCGACCGTCCACAACCAGTTCATGCCTTCGTATCGAATAAAGAAAGGAAGAATGAGGTGTCTTTGAAGCTCATGTTGAAGAAGGATACTGTCCAAAGGAGGGTGAAAGCAACGAAAGCATGGATAGAGCCTGTATAAAAATTTAGTTACAAAAAAGAGTTTCGTTTCCTGTCGAGCCGCGTAAGCTCCCACTCTGAACTAGAACAAGAAGAGTATGGTCCATAGATTTACTTGTCGATGACAGGACCGTCTGTCACCCTTCCAACAATGTTGTATCGTTTACTGTGCGCGCAAAGTCAGCGTGCTGGCTCGAACGACACGTTTCAACAACAGGATGGACTCACGAGAAAAAGGCGTGCCAGTCGTCCAACACCTTCATGTCCTTCTCATCGAGAGGGCTATAGTCTGCTACAGCATCCTCTGGTTTCAAACTAGACATCCCAAGACCACGCGAACCGTCCTTGCCAGCGAAGATACTGTAAGACTTCCCAGGGCCGTACACGTCCTTCTTTGCCGAAACATCGAAAATTGTGCCTTCAAACAGACGTTTCTGAGCATCGTAAAAGCATAAAATGAGAATGAACCGACCTTTAATGGCGACATATATGGGTTTACTTGGATCAGACCCGTCATATCCCTTCAATTCTTCAGTAGTGAATGGGTCATCCTTCGGCGGTTGCAAATCTTCACGAGGGGCCTGCATGATACTTTTCAGCGGTTTTTTCGGATCTGCTTCAGCTGGCGGTGTTGGTGCAGGAGGTGAAGAGAACTTGAAGGACAAGTTGGGAAACCGACGCCGGAGAAGATAAGATACGGGGATGAGGATAAGGAAGGCATATTTCACGAATGAGAGCATCAGTAAGCCGCATTCGGCAATCGCCGGCCAACCTCCTGACTTCTGAGGTAATATTCCGCGTGATATTCGCCCCTTATTCGCCTCACTTGAGAGTTGTACAACAACTGGCAACTGGCCACTGGCCTTGCACACGCAGATTTGTCGATATCTTGTTCATGAACAAGTTCAATACTATAATTTACAGTGCAGATAATAAAAGACTATATACACAGTCCGAATCGATCAACATTGACACCTCCGCCCTTCTGTCACTCCTGAATAGCTAGTGGGAAATTGAAGGTATCGTGAGGATCGTATTCGTCCTTCAACTTCCTTAGTCTTGGATAATGTGTCGCATAATAAAGTTTTTGCCCTGTCAGAGTCACGGTCAATTCATCGATACAAACACAAAACCGAACCATGGCAAAGGACTGACAGTTCTGGAGTTGGTCGTCAATATAGTTGGTATACGCTCTAATGAAAGGGGTAAGTCTCGATCAATTTTCTCAAAGTCATCCAGGCAAGAACATACCCATAATCCCAATCAGACGGGTTGTTATTGACAATCGCGTCGACCATCCCTAAGTTATACGTTGTTAATGAAAACAAAATCAAAACAGGCTTGCCTATGCATACCATCAAGCAACGTAAAGCCCTCACTTGGGAATGGAGGAAGTCCTTGCTGAGCGGATGTGTAGAACTGAATCGTGAACATTGAGCTTCTGCGGGCGAAGGCCGTTGCGTCTAACGCGACGTTGTTGATCGCAGAGTTGGTGCCTCCATACAATTCAATCTCAACAAACCAGTTCTATAACCTTTGGATCAGCCTCTACCGCTGGAGCCTGCGAGCCATTGAATCTTACCGTGTTGGCGCTGAAGCCTTGATTAGCGAGATACGCGTAGAAGGCATTCAATGACTTGTTGGACATTGGTGCAGCTTCCGGCGTCATGAGAGACTTTGCATAAAAGGTATCATGCCCGTCTGGGATACCCGTAGTGTTTAACCTTCCGCCACTGAGTCCACCAAAGTACTCCACACTCTGTATATACGTGCCCGGGATCACCGTCGCGTTGTTCGGCTTTGGGAGAACTTGGAGATACGGCTGGATGACAGAGTTGTATTGGGCGGCGGGGCCGTACCATCCCCCGGTGAGGCCAAATGAGACCCTTCCTTTCGATGAACCAGCTGTAAGGACAAGCTCGGCGCCAAATTCTTGAGGGAGAGTGGCGGATAGAACGTATGTCTGGAAAGCGGCCGTAGCAGCGGCGGCATCGCTTGGCGTCAAGTCCCATTTGTACTCAAAGGTGGTACTGGAAGGTGGGGCGGGAAGGGTATTGGCATGGATAGTGGTCACAACACCAAAGGAAGACGAAGATCCTCTCAGCGCCTAAATTTCCCAAGTTTAGTGAGTTAAGGGTGGGTTAAGCGTCACGAACAAGCATACCCAGAATAAGTCAGGGGAATTGGACGACGAGGCCGTAAGAATCGTCCCATTGGCGAGGACGACATCAATGGCAGAAATCGTGTCTAGCATGAGACCCCATTTGCGAGAGGTGAACCCATATCCCCCGTGCCCTGTTGACAACATTTCAGTATCACAGATTCGTCACCACAGATTACTACGAAAAGCCGCGCACCGGAATGACCTCCGACGCCGACGTACGGGCACGTCCCATGGGGCAACGCACGTCCATTATTATTTAACCCCAATGCAACATCTCCCAGTCTGTTCCCCGTGCCTATGCTGGCAATGTTCGTTGTTCCATCAACGGTGATTGCAGTAAAATTGCGCATGTCTACAACGACGACACCATCCTTGCCGCCGAGGCCATTAGCAATATAGCTGTGTCCTCCGGAGCGCGCAACGGCCTGGTGGTGGTATTGAGTGGTCAGAGATAGGATGGTGGATATTTGTTGAGGTGTGCTTGGAAAGGTGATTGCCGCGGGCTTGAACGAAAACCGCAGATTGACTGGACAATCAAAACCCACGTACTATAAGTTCGGACACATCTCGTAGGAAGGACATCAAACCTACAGGCGGTACTTGCATCAGCATAACCAGGACTCGAAGGTGTAAGGATCGTCAAGTTGTGCCCCTGCAGAGCGGAGGTCAGGTCTGCGCGAGTGGTTTGGAGAAAAACTGCTGCTGCCAGCAGACCAGTGGCAATTGGATTGGTTGTTGAAGAAAGTCGCATCACGAAGATATTGTCCGTTCTTTGTGGGGGGGATTTGTTCTTATACCATGTCTTAGTGAGACAGCCAGTATTTATACTCAAATAGATCCATATTCCCCGCAGTCTCCATTGCATTTTACAAGCTATTCTTGAGCTACGCTCTTTATTGCCCGATGTTTTAGTGCACCCCATTTGCACGATGTTTTCCATCGTCCTTTACAATATGTGATAGTACTATGTAGTAGTGTTGTGGTATATATCTCTCCAAGATTGTTATCCTCGGCACGATGGAGCCAGACTATCTATGGAGTACTCATGCCCGCTGCGGTCGGATAGCAATACAGGGAGTCGTCATTTATCTAAGTAACCACCCCAGAGAACCTAATACAGTATAGTTATCATTGTGCGGGTGTGACCTAGCTGCTGCTTGTCCCATCTCTGGACGTGAACGCATGAACATTTGAACAGTTAGCGCGTCTGGCGCCAAGCTCGTATTTACTCAATCGTCAGGCCACACGGCCGGTCTGTTTAATCTACGTCTGTCACTGAAATCCTGACGCTTAACGGAAGCCCTTCAGGCGCCTACCTACTTGATCCATACAGGCTCGCAGTGCTTGGGCTCGTGTCAAGCTCGTGTTATCCTTGTTTCGATCATTAAGTCGAGCAAGCATATTCCATACATACGTCACAAGATTTGCTGTTATAGACCAGCGTTTCACGTGAATAGCTGCATTCCGCATCATGGTATGTAACGGGCGCTGCTTCGGCAGTTATCATCCACCAACGCTCGGACCCCCGGAAGTAAGCGGCATTTTATTTTCAATTATGGCAGTAATTACATACGGGACTAAGGAGGAGAGAGGATGGCATTATCAACATTCAACACTGACCAATACCACTGCTACCCAGGGCTACAAGTTTTCCCCGGGCGATGGGTATCACGACATACTTATCGGAGGAGGTTGGATGACTCTGATTTCGAATAAATCCACTGGTCTAGTTTATGTAATCTGGATGAGAATTCGAATTGAATCGAATCGCGTGGCGACTCTTTTTTTACTTTCAAAATTCTGTCCTACTAATTTCTCTAGAATCATCGTACTTGACCCAATTTATCCGAGAACTCCACACACGAGTTTCTAATGGTATGAAATGACCTACCGAACCACAGTCCACTTGCTGATCTCTATCATATATCAGCGATGCGCCATATGCAAATAATGTACTCTGATCCAATGATCGACCACCTTGCGTCCTCGCCTGTCCTCGCTTTAAAGATGGTTGTCAATGATTATCCATTCATTGATTTGACCCTTATTCCCGATATAAATGTCATATGTTGAGGAATATGTACGCCATCCTATGAGATAGCCCCACCTCAGCGGCCGGCTGTCGCCTGCTTCCGTCTCCCAAACTTGAAGTCCACCATCTCAGGCTACTCCTTCGACTCGAAGAGCATTCACAACCCTCAAACAGATGACCGATCACCTGCGTAGTGACGCAGCTCAGATGGCTGGGCTGTTCGTCGAAGCCGTCCTCTATGGCATATACCTCGTCTCTCTTGGCTTTGTACTGGTGTACGTTCTTCGGGATGGATCAGGGAGGTGGAGGGTCCCATCTGGAGTGCGCGCTGCGACGTTAACTGTGGCGTTGATCCTGTGCATCAATTCAACACTGAACATTGGGTGGGGGCTAACGCGTCAAATGCGGGTCTATATTTTCAAACCACAGGTGAAGAAAGCTACGTGGATAGATCTTGCCAAGGCATGTAAATATGACACACGCTGGACATCAAATTGAGAGCTTGACTTCTCTTTTCTCCCTAGCCATATACTGTCATCGTGCAGACACTGACAGCCGATCTATTCCTGGTAAGCCATCTATTAACTTTATCACTGGTCTGGAACTTGAGAAAGCTTTCGCGTCTTTTTACCAATAGACCTATAGATGCTGGATCGTATACGGGAGGTCCTGGAAGATCTCTCTATTTCCAGTCATCATGAGCGTGGCGAGCCTCGCCGTGTTTATCTGGATAATGATTATTCAGACACAGCTCAACGCCCACATAGGCACAGTGTCCCACCAAATCTCTATTACTACACACCTTTTGCCCCTATTCACGGCCCAATTCTCGTTAACAACTTCGCTGAACGTATATGCCACTTGTGAGTCTTTAAATTTGTGGCCTTGTCGTTTGCGTCATTTATCAATAGATTGCTCGATTCCATACAGCATTAATTGTATACAGGATTATCAAGATGGACCGGGCAAATGCAGGGTTGCGTTCTACCCTCGACTCGACAGGCTCACCCGAGAGGGGACACAGACAGCCTAAAACCCGGACCAGTCTTCAGAAGATCGTCCAAATTATTATCGAGTCTGCCTTCATCTACACCATCGCATCTGCCATGACATTTGGGAGCTACAAGAGTAACGCCCAGTACATAACCTCCGCCTTCGTGAGTGATTCTCCCATACATTTCGCCGATGAATCAACAACTGACGGTATCCTATCATCGTCACTAGGATATCATCATCGTGGGGCTCACATTCAACGCAATCATTATCCGGCTGGCTCGAGAGAGCCGTCGTGCATATAAGGGGGGTTCCAAGACGAAGCTCACGACCCTGCGATTCGACCAATCTCCCCAGCACGATTCGCAACAAGAACAAGTGGCAAGCCCCACTCGATCCATGACCTCTATCCAATTCTCCCCCAATTCCGAAAAGGGTTGTCCGTCTGTCAGATCAGAGACTATAGTGTAGTATTTAATTTGTAACAGTACTTTCCCATCTCAAATTAAAGCCTTAGATCATTTATGCAGGCTGCCAAAAATGGAAATATTTTACATTTCAGGCAAAAGATGATTTAGGTTCCTCCAAAACCAATCCTGACGAAATCCCTGGTGACGAAGTTATTTAAGTGGTCACAATTGGACAACAAGATTCATGATTGCGATCGTCATGAGACTGGAAAATTGACTGGTATGGTAATTCAATGTGTACTATGACATGCATGTACAAATGAGATGATCGGAAGTTGCGGAGAAGTTACAGTGATGTCGGCCGTGAAATGTTAAAATGTACAGTACAAGATGAAGGAGGAAGAGAGGAATCCGATTGGACGTAGCCTTCAAATCCCATGCGTCTCAGCAAGAGATGAGTTCCACTAGTTGAAATGAGGTTGATTCCCGCGTTGAGGGCCAGGGCGATACGGCACGGACGACGCGCTGGAGAGGTAATGAGCACTTGGGTAAGGATCATCGCAGAGAAGCGAGGATACGGGGAGCGACGAGCGAGGAAGTGGAGGGAGTGTGGGATCACCATGGTTGTATCTTTGGTGACGATGTGGCTCGCATGGATACACGACATCATCCAGATGATGATAAAAGGATAATGCATCATTTTGGGTGAGCGAAGGCGAACAGGGCTAGTGCAGTCGGAAGATAAGCCTGGTTTTTTTGCCGGACAGAAAGAGAAAAGTAAATACCTCGTCTTTAGGTGAGAGTGAGAGCTCTGGTATTTGGGAAGTCGGTATAAAATCCCGGTGTAATGGCGACATGGTGGACATGTTATTCTGTGCGGACACCCCCGTCCGTCGAATGCCTTTCGCCCCGGCGCGTGAAGGAGTATAGTGATAGTTCGGATGTGTTTCGTAATGCATATCTTTCTCGCATAGAGCCTGCTCGAAGAAGGGCGCCTTCTCCTCGCTGGACATTGTGCTCCACACCATTGCCGCGTTTTTGCTGAGCTGGCTCTGGGAATCCTGCGTCGTACCCTGGTTGTTTATGCTGTTGACATAGGAAGAACGAAATACGAAGAACGCATTGCGTGGTCGGGGAATGTGGTCGGGGTCATCACGACGAGGAATGTGGCCACGATTGTCGCTGGAGGCAGGTGCCTGAGAGTATGATGTGGAAGAGTCAGAGGATGGGAAATGCTGGCTGTTCGGATTATGCCGTCGGGGATCTAATCATAGCAATCGCCTGGTCGGGAAACTGAGAGCGAGATGAAAATAGAAAATCGACCTACCCTGGCCGACTGCCATGATATTAGATTGGTCTGTGCGGCGCCCAGACGACTCAGTAGAGCCGAGTTTAGTGAATGAAGACATCAGAAAAATTGGTAGAGTGAGAAAGGTGGGAGAAGATGAAGTTGAGAGTGTTGTATTTGCTGAATACTAGTGTCTTCAGGCTTGTTGGGACACGACATTTCGAACAGCTTAAATCTCATTCCACCACCAAAATCCAGCTACCATAGATGTAGCGTTAGACATTCACCCCTCTTTAATAGAACATCGTGGCCGCCTCAAGGCGGGGACCCCTCTCTATAATCACAACCCCTGAGCTTGTTTTGGGCAGACCCATCATGATCAATTTTGCGACGGTTGGTTCAAGGCACGAAAAATACAAGGAAAGGAGCCGCGATTATCGATAAACAATCACTGGGGAGCGTGATTGCGCCGTTCGAGGCTCTCTCGGCACTGTAGTTTATGCGAGGAGAGAAGGTTCGTCCAGAATTAATGCTACTAAAAGGTGCCATAGACTGATAATTCAAGGTTCAAAGAACGGAACGAGCACGTCTATTTATCATTTCTCAATCAATTACATTGCCATGCTTCAGATAGAGGCTTCAAGCTTCAAGGAGCTCAAATCTCTCTATATATTAGAAACTTTGACTTAAATACCTTCAGAGAAATGTGCGCTTTTCATCGGACTCCCCCTCGCACTGACTTAAATGACCTGTCTGGTTGTGAACAAATTCATCTTCTGCGTGGGAAATTGGCATGCCGCACTGGCGCGTCTTGGGCGCGTCTGTTACATCGAACTCGTACTCACTTATCAGTGTCAACTAAGTTCCACTTCACCGCGATACTATCTGATATAAATCAAGATGCTTATGCACATCCGTGTATTAGAGTGTGGGATAAATTAACAGAAGAATTATGGGTGCCAGGGCTTGGAAGCGACGATGACTCTCAGAGGTGTCGACAAGGTGTCGACCCTCTTCTACTAGTAGTACGCTCTCATGATTTTTCTTAACAAATGAATTACATAAGAAGGTGTTTATTAGCCTGACACTCTAAACAATACAATAGGTAGCCGACGAGAATTTGCCATAACATAAATCGGACTTTGCGCCCCAGCTTTCTTTTCTCTGTTTACTATTCTCCCTCGCGGGGATCTCGTGTCCGCTAATCGCAGGTTAAAATGCTTATCAGTGGGTCAGATTTCAATCATATCAGGCTCCACAACACATATAAAAGTCACTCTTTAATCCCTTATCCCACCTCATTCAACCCACTTTAAGGTCGCTTTTCTTTCTTCAAGTTGCAACAAATCACCAGCAATGAAATTGAACGTCACTGCAATCTTTCTTTCATTGGCTCTGACGCCCGTCATCGTCAGTGCTTCTGAGAATTCAGCTCTGTGTGGAGAAGGTCAACTTTCCCTATGCTGCACCTCTGCCGAAGGTCCCTATCCAAGAGGATACGTCGCACGTGAGTTGTTTCATCCTCGAGTCCCACTTTCTCGTTAGGAGTTGCGTTCCTTCTTACTAAACGATTCGGGAATTGGGATGCGTTGCTTATTTTATACCCTTGATCCTCTGCAGACGGATGTATAGCAGCGCCGGCATATGGAAACTGTCCCGCAGCGGAACCGATACATATATGTTGTCTGAATCTCTACGATGTACGTACATCCTTCGCAGAAGACGAGTTGAAATTTGACGGCTCATGATTCCATTTGTGTGTGTTCGCAATTTATATAGGCAGGACTCGCGTACTACTGCGGCCAACCCAACTAGTAGTCACTTTTTCGTACGCTGATCATATTGCACTCGACAGTCGAGGGTCAACCGGTCACTGTTGGAATTACTATGGATAAATCACTTGAAGCTTGAATATCTGAATATTAATGGCTGGTTTCAGAGATATCCATCCAAGATTCAATAGTGAGTGGGAAATCGGGGTGACGAAAAGAACAGAAAAAATTGCTGCGTAGAATAAGTCGAGAATCGGCACAATCCAAACCGATTGCGTTTTGCTCCGGCATGTGGTCGGCATGTTGGTCCGTTACCTAAGCCGAGCGGCTAAACCCGTGTACATCCTTCTCGACCCCCTATG